>JAOYSI010073765.1:0-19456 GCA_025775065.1 Hiodon alosoides | reverse complement strand
TCTCGACTGGTCTACGGGCACCGACGCTCTCTCGCCTGGTCTCGGGGGCACCGACGCTCTCTCGCCTGGTCTACGGGCACCGACGCTCTCTCGCCTGGTCTACAGTGTGTCTACAGTACTAGTACGGACACTAAGAAGCACAACATTAAGCAGAAAACCCAACGATCAGATTTAAAACTAACTATGAGCTTATAAATTTCGTATTGAAATACACAGATCAATTTAATGCAGAAAGAAACGGCAAGATTTTAACTCAAACTCTTCAGCCGTCAACCTGGAGCTTCCCTCTCTGAAACAATGCAACAGAGCAGAGAACCTGCTCAACTCGAACCTCATACACTGTTCAAAGTGTCTAACGGATTTTAGCTGTTCCACAGAAAAGGGTATTTCTGTTACCCTTTGAAGAACTCCTTAGAAACAGGCGTCAGGAGATAAACTGTTCTTGTTATGGGTTTATAAAGTTCTGCTGGTTTCATAAACAGTCCACATCATGTATTGACAGCAAAACTGATAAATTCCCATTTGTAAATATAAGGCTACTTATCACTAAAAAAACATTGATAACGTAATTTTCAGCATTAAGGGAATGATAGAAAGGTTATGTACCTTCACTACCACACAAAAAAATTAAAATAAACACTGGTTCAGTGGTGGTTCAGGCTATCTTGGGTAAACTAAGGATCTTCAGTTCTCAAGCAATCCTTTCGATGTGATACGACCTGCTATATTCAGGACAGGAACTGGTGTGGGTGTGTGTGTGTGTGTGTGTGTGTGTGTGTGTGTGTGTGTGTGTGTGTGTGTGTGTGTGTGTGTGTGTGTGTGTGACTGTGACTGAGTGAGTCAGTATATGTGTGTTCTCTTAAATTAAAAATTAAAACTAAATAAAGGAATCTTAAAAACCTTTAAAAAAAAATAATAAAAAAATCTTACTCTATCAAACCTCCAGCCGTGATAACCATCAGTGCGTTTCCCAAAGTAAAAAAAATACATATTTTAACTAGCTATGCACACAGAATTACACTCAAAGGAAACTCGATTTAATTGATTGAAAAGTCAGTATTTATTTGGGTTCCGGCTTGGCATTGAACATTGACTGCCAGTGAGTATCAAACAAAACATTGCAGCAATTCCTCCGACTCTGGGGGTAGATGCACTGCATAAACAAACAGATGCAGGTTAAAGTCATTCATCACCAAGAAATTTTATCTGGTGCCAGGTTTTCAAGTGGAGAGTAATGGCCACTTCCAGTATTCAGAAACAGAGTTCAATCTCGTGGCAGGCAATGGGACTGTATCACATGATGACGAAACTATACCATACAAAAAGGTAAACAGCCTTTCCTTTTGCAGAATGTATATTTAAATGTTTCCATTCAATAAAAATAATGTTATTATTATATTGTAACTGTAATTAAATCTGCAATTTACAATATTGTTTCAGTTGGTCTTTAGACGGGGTAAAGGTCATTATTACCTACCCTGAGGAGAAAATAATTTTATAGATTCTCCATGTGACTCTGCTTCCAAATTCTCCCTTGTCCTGGTTTATATTATTTTTGGCATTAATTTGGGATTGCCACTCTTTACTTTTGCACTGCCTGGCTGGCTACACAGCATGCACAGAGGTTTATCACTGACTGGAGGACCGGCCTGTCCCTCTCACCCACCAGGGATTCAAACCGAAGACACTGGTTAGCGACAAGCTCAGAGAAGCCCTGCCGATTCCCATCCATCCCAGTCTAGAGAAGCCCTGACGATTCCCATCCATCCCAGTCTAGAGAAGCCCTGACAATTCCCAACCCATCCCAGCCCAGAGAAGCCCTGACGATTCCAAACCCATCCCAGCCCAGAGAAGCCCTGACGATTCCCATCCATCCCAGTCTAGAGAAGCCCTGACGATTTCCATCCATCCCAGTCTAGAGAATCCCTGACAATTCCCAACCCATCCCAGCCCAGAGAAGCCCTGACAAATTCCAACCTATCCCAGCCCAGAGAAGCCCTGACAATTTCCAACCTATCCCAGCCCAGAGAAGCCCTTCCGATTCACATCCCATCCCAGAGAAGCCCTGCCGATTCCCATCCATCGATATCAGGCAGTAAGAAAGACAATAGGTAGAAGGGGGGGGGGCGATCGGGATGAAAGGGATAGCAGGAGAGATCAGGGAGAGTCTAGAGGGAGCAAATGGCTGTAACGAGGAGACATGAGAGTTAGATCAGGAAAGAAGGTAACGGTCCCAGGTAGGATAAATCTGTGACCAAACAGACTAACCTAGCTAACTACACTTCACCAGCTTACAGAGCTGTGCATTTACTTCTAATACATTTTCTTAGCCTCCACTCTGCACTGCCTGCCTACTGTAATCAAGTCACTCAGTTGGGATGTACCTTTCTAATGTAGGCAATGTCCCAAAGCAACCACTCTAGTCTCCCAATTAGCCACCAGTGTGCTCTGGCCCAATGACCTTCTCATAACCTAAATATACACATGGAGCTTTTAACTACAGATCACAGGATGAAAAGGTGAAGTGCAAATTTAAATGGTTAAGCTGACAACCAGCCATATACTCCAACGTCACATTTTTACCAACGGTAAAATAACAGCGAAGAGCGACAGAGCCCATCATCATTATAGCAATGGGAAGAAGAAAAGAAAGACTTTGGGTTCCAGTCAGGGACGGCGAGGAGGCAGGACATGCTCTCCCATCAGCGGGGTCACTGAAGACGAGCTAAGAGCCTGACAAGTGAAAAGCACACTTGAGTGAGTTCAGCCATTTGGCCCGATACAGGACACCCCAGCACAGACTTGCAAGGCCACCCAGGAGACACAGACGCCACACTGGACAATCAGACCAGTCACTGTAACTGACTCTGGACAGGCCACACGGGATTTTCTACCTCCCAGAATAAAGGGCCTTTAGAATTCTTCTTGCTTTCGGTGACCGTGAGAAGCTGCCCCAATGTGCCACACCCCAATTTGACTGCTAGTTCCACAGCAGCTTTAAAAAGCTATCACATAGAATGGAGCGTAGGAGGCAGAAGATGGATCACTGTGGGATGAGAAGATCGTCCACAGCTTTTTATTATTCACAGTGGAATACTAATTTACCCACTCCTAACGATTACAATCAGGTGTCCAACTAAAACACTCTGACAGCCATGTCAAATAACATGTCCAACCCACCCAATAATAAATTGAGAGCATGCTCAGTAGCTGGCACTCTCTGGGTAAATACAGGAAAAGGCACAATCGGGGAACCCCCACAGGAAGCGTGCACAACTCCACTCCGGAGACGGACAGAGCAGCACCCACATGCCAAGCCAATAGAACGGAAGGTCCTGAAAGTGGGAAAATGTGTCGGGAGATTTCTCATCAAGAGCAAAGAAAGCCAGCTTCTTTGAGGTTATTACTGACAGTGTTGGTACGGACACAAATCCTTTGGTGGAAAAAGGACCAAAATTCCCCCTTGGAATACTTGTGAAACTGATAGTTGGATCACAAGTATTCAAATTATTTAATTTAAAAAAATTATAATAATTCAGGGGGGTTGGGGTTACCAATAGTGCTACACCATGTGGCTATGACTGACACAGGGAAGGTGAGACAGCACAACTAGTCTCCTACAATCTAGTTGCCTTTCAGCCACCAATCTCTTTTACATTAACGGTGAGTAAGGATCCCATTCGCTGTGCTCTACCCATCCATTGGCAAATGACATGGGCCGTGTGTGAATGTTGGATGAAGGGGGGAAAAAAGCTAAGCCAAATGCAGATATACCATAAAAAGGTGAATAACAAAGAGACCGGCTTACCAAGGGGTCCCGTATATTCTAAATCCCTTGACTGTTGTGTCCGAGTCCTGCAGATACACACAGTTTGTGAGGAGGGACTGCACATGGTCAAAGTCTTCTGGTTTCAGCTTGGACACCGAGGGGAAGCGGTAGTAATCCTGTTTCACCAGCTCGGCCATGAAATCCTTGTCAAACGTCAGCTCGTGGTTTCCTGCGATGACTACTTTAAACTCATACGGTAGGCTGCCTGTGGAGAAGTAAACAGAGGCTACATTCTAAATGGTGCATTGCACAAACAGTAACGACAGGCACTCTCTCTCTGAATGAAGCAAAGCGTGCCTAATCAGCTCTCCTGTGTTGCAGAGCAACCGAACACACGATGCTTCATTTAGACATCCTCTACCATCTAAAGTGAAAGATAAGCATCTGGATGGAGTACTCACTGGCAGAGAGCACTGAAAATATAATGTGTCGACACCGTAGGGGTAAATAGGAGTTATCCTTAAACTTTACGCACAGTGCACACAAAGAAATTCAGTTCTCCACCGATCAGTTTAATTAGAGCAAACTACTGCAGTGGATCAAATCCATATCTAGTAGAGGTAATTTCTCAACTTCAAAATACTCTGCCTTCCAAAACAAAACCACACTTCTACTTGGCTTAATATCCTCAACATGCATAGGTTAGGTGTCCAAGGAGGCGAGTACTACTAGAGTAAGTGCTACTAGTGCCTTCCAATCTTGCCAGCACACACTGGAATGGTGAGGATGTCTGACGAGCTACCCCACACGGGGAGGGTGAGGAACAGCTGGTCTCCTTAGACCCAACTCCTTTGGAGCCACCTGCCAGTTCACACACTACATGTCCGTCCCGACAGCACTGCTAGCCCGTACACCAGGAGTGGCTGTGCTTAGCAACGAGCCGAAGGGAAGCTCTAATTAATACCCAGCCTAGCCCAGGCAGCACTCTGCTCTCCCGGTCACATGATCTACACTCAAACAGTGGCTGCTATAAAGCGCCCTACTCCAGCAATGCCCCATTTTTGTTGAATAACAAATGATTTTTACTTCTCCAAGTAAACCCTTTTAAGGGTCAAAGCACTGAAGTATTTTCAGGTGCAATTATTTTTGGTAAATCGCTACTTTTTTGCCTATTCTACTTAGCACATTTTTTTCCTGCTAATTTTCATCAGTTTTGCCTGATGGTGTCTGCCAGAAGGGGGAGCAGCTGAATATGGCCGAAAAGAAAATTAGCTAACAATTAGCTAACTACTACGAAATTAGGAAAAGAAGATCTAAAGCCTGTCACCCAACCATGAATTACTTAAATAATTAACCGAGAGGCTGTCTTGGACCTTTGACAAAATCCAACTGGACATTCAGGCCTGTCCATCTGCCTGATAGCTCCTCTAATCAGGCCCAAATGTAGATACGGCTGGGCCAGGGGTTCCATAAGAACCACAGTAAATGGAGCTTTGTGCACTCAAGCTGCTGTGAATAGTATCAAAAACAAAGGAAAAGTGAAACTGTGACCCATCAGTCCGTTATTGGCTTAAAATTTTGAATTCTATCAGCTTGGGCTGAAATTAAACGTGTTGCCCTTCAACGTGAACTCGACACCACACAGCTGTAACCCAACCATAAAAAATATACAATACAGACAATATACATTTATCCATGTCAGCTTGATATTTCCGAGACAGACATTTAACTGGCCTCCAAAGAAACCGCTATCTTCTTTGTTGCTTCTGGTCAACCATAGCCTTCAACTAAACAGAAAACATATAAACAAAACTGGAGTTCCCAGAGTTTAGTGACAGGTATTTAAAAACATGTTACCACAGTACTCACACAAATCGACAGACCCTTCCCTTGCAGGGGGTCATAGTGTAATCTAGACATCAATAATTGCAGCCCTGCTTCTTAAAATCTAAACTTTTCTGCCATTGCACATTAACCGAAATGCTAAAGTATTATATCAGTGCAAGGTTGTTTAACATTCTATGCTAACTGAGGCTTAATCCAATTTTTTTTCTCCTATCTCACACAAAACTCAAAGCAGATCCACACAAACACTAGGTAATCCGTCGTCAAAAACTACTGGTGCATTTTTCTAACCATCTCAGTGAACGCTTATTTAGCCTCACCAAGATACTTGAGACATTCCGTTTGGTATAAATGAATAGTTAGTGTAACATGTCCTTTACAGAGACAAGGGGATAATCCTGTAAGCATAGAGGGCCGCTGGACCTCAACTCCCACTCGATGAGGCGTTAACTGACACGACGGAGAAGAAGGTAAAACAAACCACTCTACCCAACCAGTCGTTGAACTTCTTGACCTCGGAGGGCAGCCCCAGCTCGGTGAAGTCACCCGCATGGAGCAGGACGTCGCCGTAGGGCATTTGGATGCCGTCTGTCCGGGAGTGCGTGTCCGACACGCAGACAAAGCGGGTGTGGCCGGCCGGCTTCGGGGTGTCGTATGGAATAGGATCCACCCTGCCGGGAGAGGGAGCACGCGACAGTGTTACATCACAGCAGGGTTCGGAATGCAGAGGAAGAGGGCGGGCCTACGGTTTTCCACGACTACTCACCTGTACCAAAGCAGTAAAAGATTAAGTGTTTTACACTTTTGCCATTTAGTAGACCCTCTTATCCAGAGTGACATACAGAAGTGCTGTAGTTTTAGGGTTTAAGTGCAGCAATACAATAACAACAGGGATGTCTTCCAGACGTTCCACAAAATGCCACGCATGTGCAAAAGGTCTGTCCACGGTGTGCTGAACTCATCTTCCTCCATCCTCTTCGTAAGAGAGTTTTCATTTTCCCAGTAGGAGCGGAACGTGCATTTCAAAAGCAAATCTCAACGCTGAGTCTCAGCAGCTAATGGTAAAAGAAAATCTATTTCTATAAAGGCTGAAGCAGCCTACAGAGGAATTAATGACTACCGCGGCTGCAAACACAAAGATCTGCCAGTCGGTGCAAAAGCAGCCCAAGGCTATACAATGCACAGCTTCCTCTCCTCTCCTATTGTTACATTATTAAAGAGATATCAATTCTTCAGTTTGGACCAAAAGACCACAGCGCCTCTCCAATCAACCATAATTAGTTTTTTTTTAAAAACCTAACATGTGAAGAGAAATGGAGATGTAACACGGACTTCCACACTAAATATTCTCTTACAATTTCACAAGTCATGCCCTGATCAGAGGATTACACAGGGCAGAGTTAATGCTCTCATTCTTACTCGACTACCTGCATAACTGCCAAAAATCCAGCACTCAGCACTCCTTAAGATACGGGTCTGTTTTTGGAGAACCTGTCCCCGCGTGCGTATCGGTCGGTCCGAACATTTTTGAGAGTGTGTGTGTGGTACAGACTCTAAAACAAATAGGAACGCAGAATAAACCAATCATAAG
This sequence comes from Hiodon alosoides, assembly GCA_025775065.1. Lineage (NCBI taxonomy): Eukaryota > Metazoa > Chordata > Actinopteri > Hiodontiformes > Hiodontidae > Hiodon > Hiodon alosoides. Next base: position 12,251 of record JAOYSI010073765.1, on the reverse strand, counting down.
CTCTCGACTACAAACCTGGTAACGACTAAACAGTTGTCGTAGCCTGTACCACAGTGCTCTAAAGGCCCCAGTAAACTCACCCTAACACAATGATGAGGGTCAGTAGGTCACTTCAGAAGGTAGCCCTCCAACTGACATAAGCTTGGACCTTTTTCCACTCTAAAAGCTCAATTAGGCCCAGCGTAGAGAAAACTTATAAACAATAGTCAGAATAGCTAGTTTGCAGCTATGTCAATTTCAATGTGATTCAAATCAGACTGCACATGTATCAGACACTGGGCTTATTCAAATCAGAATAAAATAAACCAATGTTCTGCCAGAGAAGAAAATACACAGGCTACGAGACAAAGTGCATGACAGAAATGTATTATTTTTATAAAAAAAACAAGAACGCAGGCAGAAACCACGGACATCCATGAGTGAATTACAGCAGAGAAAATGTCTCCAGACACAAACAAGAGCAGCTGCAATATTTTACCCAGCAGTTACCGGTGCCTAGCCTACACAAGCAGTGTGGCTTTTGAAAAACACACATGGATGCATGTTTACAGGATCACACCTTTATTCAAAGTACCATTAAAATGTAGGCATTTTGCTACAGCTTTATGCCACAGGTATGTTTATGATTCGTAAACACATAGCAGCACAGGTCAGAAAGCATTAGGAAGAAGAACAGGTTATCGATTCCTCAAACACACCTGGAGCCAATTCTGACATGTCACTCAATAGAGATGAGAAATGTGGGTTGCTGATGTCGATGGGATGGGTCTAGATGAGACATTTTGGTGCTGATGTCGATGGGATGGGTCAGGATGAGACATTTTGGTGCCGATGTCGATGGGATGGGTCAGGACGAGACATTTGGGTTGCTGATGTCGATGGGATGGGTCAGGACCAGACATTTTGGTGCTGATGTCGATAGGATGGGTCTGGCTGAGAAGCAGTGGCCAGCCACGTACCAATCGCCGGGGAGGTCTCCATTGTCCCGCTCTCACCAAGTCAGAGATCTTAACCTAGTCAGGACTAACTAATCCTGCCGTACTACATTCCAAATACCCTGATTGATCGCTTGCCCATCACAGTGGCAGGTGGTCTAAACATTTCCCTCAACATCTGTTTGTGGCATCTTCATCATGGCAGGTCACATCACACTCCACACACGCTTTGTCTGAGTGACAGAGGGGAATGCCAATCAGTGGTCTCAAGTGACGGCTCCATTGTTGCGGGAACACCTGCCCGCCTCCCACAAGCTCAGACCATTGAGCTGGCCCCACCCCTTCTATCCCATCAATGAAGTCGAATAGTCCTAATGACTTTTACTCAATAGCCAAGTAATTCTGCCTTGACCCCATGACCCCGGGTGAATGGGAGATTGTCAGATGACGGATGTAACGTCCTCACCCCTGACCTGCTTAATGTTAATAAAGCCGTGACAGTGTGTGTCGCATTGTGTGAACTGGCTTGTAGCCAGCAACCTCGTTTACGAAGGCTTCATGTTACAGTTAGAGAGGACCGGCACATTTTCTGTGTAGAAGAAGAAATTCTGAAAACTAAATGGAAATTACAAAAGATGTTACTGAAACCACACTGTACATACAATATATAATTACTCAAAATAAGTCCTCTGAAAAAGTCAGGTAGGTAAGCTCTGTTGTGCAATGTATGATTCCAATTGTTCCCCTCTAATTTTTACTTCAACTACCAATACTGCGGCATAAAAATATATTTAAAGAATGTAAAACGAGGGAATCAATGACAAGCACTTTCTGATGCAGGGTGCTGGAAAGGTGATGGTACCGTCATTGTTCATCATATTTCACTACCGACTAAATATAACAATAGCAGACCAGTCCTCACCAAATCTACTTGATAACTATCACAGGCAATAAACACCAATTATTCATTCTGATTTTACTACTTCCTACTTCACTGCTTCGCAAGGAAGCATCACAGCCTACCAACAGGCATTGGAGCACAATACTGAGAGCCTCCTTTTCAGCATTTAAAAAAAAACTGCTTTCCAACCACATTTATTCCATTAATTAGCTTATTCAACACCAACCACCGCCAACTAGTGGTGGGACTAAGCAAGGGATTATTCCTTCAATTTTGTATGACAAATCTATCATTTGGTGTGTACCCACAACATGTACTAAACCTTGCACCAAAAATTCCTAGCTGGTTCTGTAGTGATAAACATGCTCCAGCTCCACGAGCCTCCACACTGTGTCTGCCTTGTCTTGGGATGGGATGCTGATACTGTCCGCACAACCGACTCCCACACCAGTTTGGAATGGATGCTATTCATTTTTTTTTATATGACAAATTCAGACTGATTGAGATATACTTAACTTAAATATCTTATTTAAGTAAATAGATGTCTAATAGGCAAAACGACAGAGACTAAATTAAACCTACTAGTTTCATGAGCAATACCTTACCTTACAGTGGAAGCATATCTAATACACTCAGTGTAATGGTACAGCTCTTCACAGCAGCCAAAAACCCCATTTTTGTTTGGGCTGTTTTTCAAAAGGCCACACTGTGGCTAAGGTGGACAGCCAGAAGGTCCATCAAGTCCAAATTAAGGGGACGGAGAAAGAGCTTCCAGGCCTTCTGCAGTAAATCATTATGTCTGAGCGGCTCCAAGGCAGAGCAGTCTGGACGACTTGCCCCTGAAGTATACACAGACCGAGAGAACAGAATTCAGTTCCTGATGATCTGGCCTTTTATGCACCCCCCCGTACGCTCCAGTAAAAGTCAAACCTAATACGATTAGGATATGCAGTCAGCTTTCACGTTTCTTTTACTTAACAAAGAACATTCAAAAACCAAAGTGGTTTGGCTATGTTTTCACTGACTAGATAGATTGATATTTTAAATTGGATTCAGTGTAATACAATACCATTCCCTGTTCTTTCGTGCAATCTCACTTCCATTGCTGAAATCCTGACAGGCGCCAACAATGCAGTGGGTAACTGGTATTCCGTGCTTTTTCAATTATACAGGAACAAATTCAACATCCACCTTTTATAGACACATTTCAAACATACTGGTTTACTTTTCACAGCCCATACTTATGACTACTTGCTGAAAGCATCCATGACGACTGTGTTCTGGTCTATGTACCTGGTATGCAAACAGCGAGACACTTCCAGGAAAGATGGAAATGAGAAATGGGAAATTTTAATTGGTAAGATAATTATTCAGAAAGAAAGAATAAGAATCACTATTACACAGCTCCATAATAATTCAGTGATCTCAACCAGGGTGAAGTCTCTTTTTGTCCTCAAACATTTGGTCTAACCATCTCGCACATGCTGTTCTTTGGGAATAACCCTGACGCAACTCGTGTGCTAACTTGGTAAAAGCAGCCGCGGGGGATCCTGTCCGCTTGTCCCGCGTGATGCGGGACGTCGAGGGCACTCACATGTGCACATGGGGAGGCTGGAAGCGGCTCTGGTTGATGTTGTAGTGCGTGAAGGCCTGGGTGGGGTTAGAGCTGTACTCGTCCACAGTGATGGCCACAGTGCCCTGGGGTGCCATTCCCTGGGCCATTCTTCAGTCTGCTGGAGATGGGCCGCTCACTGGGATCCAGGGCTCCGCCAGGCTGCAGGCATCCTTCAGTACCGTCACTCAGATCCAAATCTGACCGGCTGTGCACTGGACCGCAATCTGCCCAAAAAAAGAGGAAGCAAAACAGGAAGAAAGTCCAGCTTTAATAAACACAGATTCATCTTCATTCAATTAATGTGCGAAACTGTGGCCAGTTCAACAGTTGGCGTGACACAAGGGAAATTCTTTACAGAAACAAGGAGATTCCAGGGATTAAAAAAAAAAAAAACTGGAACACACTTATGCGTATACATATATGCATGAGGAATTTTTGTAATACTTAATAGAGCATTACAAATATTCATAGGAGAACAACAGCAAACCTTTTTTCCAAACAAGTCACTGGCGACTTTTTTTTTTTTTTTTTTTTCCCGTGCCATTCAAGAAACACCCCCATCCGGGCTTCTGTTGCGTTGCGCTAACCTTCAACGTTCACGCCCCTTCTCAATTCCCTGATTAACTACAGGCAGTAGCAAATGGATTTGACATCGCTATCTCCTGCACGCCGGCTTCTCTTAAACCTTTCCACGAATATTACGGTATGGCAGCATTTTTACAACAGAAACCGCCAAAACGCTGCGTTCAGTTAGAGATATTTCGGATGTTACAAGTTAGTTAATATTCACAGCTTACTAAAACCCTGATCATGTAAAATCAAAAAATAACACTAATTAATTTACTGAAGCGAACATGTAGGTCCGAGGTTATAACCGCATGTTACAATTATGTGTGGTGGAAAAAAATGCAGACTCGGTATTCTTGAGTATCCAGAGCTATGATACAACAGCAAAGTCTGATCCACGACCAATCGAGCCAGGTAGCTAACGTTACCAGTTACAATTGATTTTAGCCTCGGCAGTTTCAGGGAAAGCCTTTTAAAAGATTTTGGGCCTCATAAAGAACACGGTCACAGCCTGTAAAAATGCAATATGTGAAATTAAGAGGTTTTGAATTTACATTTACAAATAACTCCAACTTAAACCAGTAAACTTTTCAGGACCCAGTGTAATAAAAAATGAGCGAGAGCAGAGCCAATGAACACATCACACTCGCGACTCAATTTTCAGTTCTGCACGACCGACAAGCTAAAGCTAACGTAGGCTACTTACATAGCTAGCTGGAACTAAAACACTGCAGTTGCATTTTAAATGCACGATTTAGCTGCATGTCTTCCCTTTATAATTGTATACTGAATTTCGAAGAGACAGGCGTGATTCACAATTGTGTAATAAAATTGAATTGGCTATAAATGCACTGAAATGACCAAATTGCCTTTCCAGAAGGGGGAAAAAACAAATTGAACCCCTGACACCGCACAAAAACAACGAATCATATTTGCAGATAATTTTAAATCATTATGCACGATAGATTCACAAAACCATAACTTGTATATTTTGACATGAATTACATTTGAAAACATCGGCATGCACGATTAGATCCAACAACTAACGTTAACCTCCTGATCTGATCTTTCCCCTCGGAAATGGAAAGGCAACTCTAGACACATAGATTTGTCATTTTTTTCACTACGATTAATTCGAGGTGAATACCTTTTCTTTAAGAGAGAGGTCTCCCTGGCTGCTCGCTCTACGTTGTTACAGATGCCAATCCATGGAGAATGAGCGCAGATTTACGAGGTTAAAAGGTGGAGCAAGCAGTGCAGAACCTTCGACCCCTGAGGGACCGCAGTCTGACTCTTGGTGGAGCTAAAACCATCAGAAATGAAACGCGAACTAGAGAAAGCAGCCTCGATCTGAGCTGAAGAGAGTGCACAGTGCAGTGAGAGGAGCCTGCCACTGGGGTCAGAGAGCACACCACGAGTCCCTACAGGCACCCGGGGGCAAGGCGAACACGCACTCTATTAACTGTGGATAATGAAGTGGCGCACACTTGGTGGTGTTTTGTCGGTGTTGGTGTGTGCGCGATCGTTCGATTTATTGTTAGATGTGTTACTAACAGGATATGTTTCGTCAAACGCTAGCCTTGCAAAGACTTTAGGATTTTAATACAATTTTTAGATTCGTAGAACATATGTAGCCTGTTTTTTTTTTTTTTTTTTTTTTTAATATTTAACTTATTTTATTTTATTGAATGACATAGTGTTTTAAAACGCCGATTGTGACTATTCTCATTTTTCAACTAATATACAATTGCACGTTATAGTACAAAGATGCACATGACGGGGGTTCTCCCTAATTATTCACTTAAATGATGTACACTTAATAAGTGACAGCGGAATTTCTTAATGGAGACATATATGGTGAATCATCCCAGAGTTTGGCAAGTTATTCGCATGCAGTAAATGCGACATTTAATCTACATCAGATGATAAAAGACCAAAAGAGCTTGAATTTGTTTCTACCCTGTATCTGAATCTGAGAATCTGATGTGAAAGGGTGTTCAAATCTGGAGATAAATAGCTGCTCCATCAGCTACACACACGCGGCTTAATTGACAGTTTTATTGTAACTATAACCAATCCACACTGTTCGGGCATAGCTCTTGTGCTAATATAAACAAGATTTATAACAACAAAATGTGAATATTGGTTATACGATACGAAGGGCGAAAGTATCAACCGCCCGCAACACTTTCGTATGAATCGGTGCATTCCGCTGTTACGAAAGCCACCACATCAATGGCTGCTTCAATGGTACAAAATACTTCGCCATTTTGACCCGTGCAACACGCATACTCAGTGTCAGAATAAGTATTGTCGACCCGACGTCCACAACGCAGGACCTCTGCTGGTCTCGGAATACTCAATTTTCGCTCTATATCTGTATAATTATTTCCCTTGTATTTCACAAGTACATTATGTACATTTGTTTGATATAGATATAGAGATATGAATCTTCTATTTTAATTCCAATCGCCTGTGAGCCAGCTCTGCATAATCCCCCCTGTCAGCTCCTTATCACAGCTGCCTGCATGTAATTTCCCCTAGAGTTGCAGTTGAGATGTAACAGACACTGTATGTACAGAATTCTCTTTTTAAAAATATTTCATTAAAATATCAGAGGTTTTATTCCCCGATTTAAACAGTGAAATATAAAGACGTTCTCTACTTTTAAAAATGGTTTCCCAAATCTGTCCTGTCCCGAAGACCTTACTGTATACGTTATGAGTAGGGAATAGATGTGAGGGGAAAAAAAGTCAATCCAATGGGATATGCGAAAACACGTGTACATTTCTGAAAATCTCAGAAAGGCTTACTTTTTTACTTGTATATTAAGGAAATCATAACAATTAAAACGTGCCATTACCAGGCAAGAAAAAAAAAACACAGGAGGTGGGTTATTCAAACAACAACAAAACAGGGTTTTTAGATTTCCCATAAATATAAGTGGCCAACTCAACACTGAAACTGCATTATGGATGTAATTTGATTCAGGGTTATTTGGCTATCACTGTTCAGTATTAGAGAGGATAATGGTGTCACAAGAGAGCATTAGATGTTTCTGAAAGTAATGAAAGCTATTGTTGACTACTCTAGTGGTTGTGCAATGGGCATGGGGAAATGGCAGGGCAGATGTTTAGGCTGGGGGCTTTAGGGTCCTGGAGAGTCCTCTGGGCTGCTGTGAATGGTGTCTTTGGGCTCATGGAGGAGGCAGCCTGAGAGCTCTCTCAGAGATGCCTACATTTTAAAAATTCACTGAGAGCATGATATAAATTTCCACAAAGTAGCTTTTAAAAATATGTGGTTATTAAAAATGATACAGTTCAGCTTTAAATGCATGTTTGCTTTCAGAAATAAAAGCAGACATCAATACTACTTCAATGTGAAGTTTCTGGTTTTATCTTTTAAGTAACCACTTCAGGGCCACCGTACAAAACACTCTTTAAACTGCTGAATCTTTAATGCAGAGGAAATTGTCTTCAAGATTAGACCCCCATGAAGTTTAAACAGAATTATTTGTAAGCTTGCATTAAACATTATAAGTCAGACTAATACAAGGTATGCCCGTAGCTCATTCGTTTTCAGCTTTAGTACACATTGGATGTGAGATTAACTGGTGTGCCAACGGCATTGTTGGTAAAGAGAATTGTGTGAAGAGTTTTGAAAAAGGGAATTTGTATATAGAGAAATGTGTCAAACCAATTGTGGAAAAAAAACTGTAATAATGACTAGATATGTATAATACTGTATTTTTAAATGAGGTGTTAATAGAATATACTTAGAGTCTACCTCTGATTATTCATAACCTAGCCAAAAGCAATAATGTGCCAAAGCCCCTGATTTGTGCTATGAGCTGTACTGTTACTAGGCTTTTATTTTGAGTAAATAAAAGTTAACGTTACATCGTCGCCCGTGTTCAAACTGACACCCAGGAGCACACACACTCCAGCATCGACCTCGGGTTGTACAGTCCTTTGTTTGAGCCAGATCCAAGGTGTTTACTCCAGTGTAGCGGTGAAGGTCGGAACCAGGCAGCCTGCCCATCTGAGGCACGGCTCACTGCAGGCTGCCAGACTGAGAGAAAGGGAAACTTGGGTGCACACTTGGAGGCTTGCGTTTGTATTTCATCGCTCGCCCTCCTGCTGTGACAGGTAATGCCTTTTTGCTGGAGACGCGCGTGCGTGTGCAAGCGTGCCAGTGGTGCGCCGCACGCTGTGGTGATATCTGCCTGAGAGGAAGATAAACGAAACACAGCCAGAATTTGAGGTGGACAGGATGGAGCTGTCAGGAGAGCTTGACTCCTCACCACTCTTTCAAATCGAATTTCCCTGATCACAGACCCTCCCCGGATTTTGTTGTAGTTGTGTCACAGATGGACACCAGTGTTATCACTGTTAGTTTCAGCATCAGTATAATATTCTTGCAAAGCTCTAAGCTCTAAACTCTGAACTGAATTGTGTTGTAAGATCTACATAATTCTAAAAAAAAAATACAAAAATCTACATAATTATTCTAATATACACACAAAGTAACCAAACTGGTTACCTTAATCACAATACCTTGCACTTTTCCTCAAACAACAGCCACAAATATAAGGGCTCTAAAAATGATTGGCAGTATTGTTAATACAGTCTCAGTTTGGCAGTCACATCACTTGCTTTTTATTGGACCAAACTGACTTAACCTTTCTCCCTCTACGTGTCACCTCCGCTATTCATGATTTAGATACAGATAGCCCCCGCCCGAGAACTGATTCTGTTTGACCAAAGTTTAAAACCTGCTGTAGTCCAGCTATTAATACAACAAACCCCCAAAAAATTAACATATTGTGTTGCCAGTACTTCTGTGGCACATAATAGCAATTATTGACTGAAGTTAAGTAACAACAAAACAGACGAGAGACACGTAATGCATGCCCCTATCCATCTAAAATTAAAAAAGAATTTGTGAAATTAATGAATATATGGAATCAATCCCCATGGCATCACCCGCCAAATAAAAACTTGGAATGTTTTATTTCAGCGTTAATTAGACAACATTCTAGACGGTAGCAAGCATCCAGAATGATAGCTGTGTTGAAGAAAAAATAATTTGGTTTTAGGTACTACCATTTTCTCCCCGTGCCGCTACACAAAGGATTTGATATCACCAAAGAGTTCCTCCTGGTCCTCACAGACTGCTGTGCTCCAATGTTTGGTCTATAAGACTGATTAAGCACACGTTCTGGAGCCTTTCTGCTTTGTTCTTACATTTCCCCGGCGGTGGCATGTTGAATTCAGACTGGCACGTGCATAGACGACTACGGATGCTCATGCTTCTGGTGGCGGAAGGAGTGGTTACAATTTCACTCTGTGACACTGGCTTTGTACAGAGAATGGGAAGGTTTTCTAAGCGAGGGCACATGGTCGGCCGGCCTAACAAAGAAAAATGTAATAGGGGACATTTCTGTAAATGGAAGCAGACTGACTCTCCAATTTGGGTCTTATAATCCCTGTTTGAATTATTTTCTGCAGGTTTTGCAGTATTTCAAAGACCAATGTTTTGAGAGGTGTCTTTCCCATAGAGAAGCAATTCACTTAACATCACAAAAGGAAATTACTTGCTTCGGTACTATCTACTGATATTTATTTCAGCTCTTCATCTAATCTTCAAGGTTAAGTAGGTGACCTAGGAAGCTTTCAGAATCAGACAATTACTGGGTTTAAAGGTTTTTTTTTTTGGTTCTTTTTTACCCTTTCAAAAATTAGATCTACTTTGTTGATTAGTTTAAATACACAAATAGGTGTACTATTCACCTTTAACCTAGCAACCTTGTCCTGTGCTCATGTAGAACATGGCAGGAATTGGTAAGGTAAGTAAAGGCTCTTAAGACAACGGTATTTTTTTCCTTTGCTCTAATGCTGAGTTATTTGGTTGCTAGATGGAAAAGGTGGGGCCAGTCAGTGAAGATACAGCTGGACCTCTTCAGACCCCCCAAAACCCTACAGGACAGGGGTAGGCAACTCTGGAACTCAAGAGCCGCAGAGTCTGAAGGTTTCTGTTTTAACCCCCCATTAATAGTTTAGTTTAGCCGATTATTTGAACATCTCACCTGCTGTTCCCAGGTGTCAATCTAATTGAAAGGCTTAAAAAGGAAACTGGCCAAGCTAGAGTCCAGACCTGAATCCAATCGAGAATTTGTGGAGAGAACTGAAAACCAGAGTGATGGCAAGGAAGCCTGCCAACCTCAAGGACCTGGAGATCTGCAAAAGAGGAGTGGTCCAAAATCCCGGTAGAAATGTGCAAAAATCTTTTTACCAATTATAAAAAACGTTTGACAGCTGTGATGAAAAATAAAGGCTTTGCCATTGATTATTGAGAAAGGGTATGAATAATTCCCATTAAAAAATAGCTTATATTCTTCGTTAATATCTCTAATACAATTTCTTACTTTCTTTTTTCACCTTTTTGTGTCATGTCCATCCAGAAAATGCCTATTTGTCAAATAGAAATTCACCATAATTAAAAATTTGGCCCGGTTATGAATAATTTTGGGCTTAACTGCACATATCTATTGTGTTCACTTGTTTAATATTTAACAGTGCAATAAGATGGCTGAACAACTGTATACCTCCGAAGTTTAAAACATGCCATATGCCGTGTGAATTGTTTGGAGTGGTCTGCGTCCAGATGTGGGCTGAATGCATCAGGGACCAAAGCACGTCTTGGGAATCCGTGGGTGGTAGTACGTCCCACGACAGCTGCCTAAAACCGCCGTATACACAAATACACATGCAGTTGTGGTGTGGGGGGACCCAAAAGCACTCTGGGCAGACAGGCAGGAAGCTGTTCTGTATGATTGGATTTCTCTGCGGCAAAACAAGGTGGCGTTGGGTACTTCTGGGTTTGATGACAAAACTTCTGACTTTGGTAGTCAGTTTTTGGTAAAAGCCTGATTTTTATCACAGTGAGTGACAGTGAGAGCAGATTTGGGGGAGGAGGGGGGCGCTAACAAACATTAAAGTTCATACACTAAAGAAAGCACTCTTGAATGCAAATGAAACAGTAGTACTGGATAATACTAACACACCGGTAGTCATGTTTAAAACATCTCTGTGTGTGGCACGTCTCCATGCCCAGACCAAAGAAGATGCAGAATGTGTATGTCTTAAATAGACACCACTCCCGTTAATAGAATTTCCTGTTACCTACAATCACGCACAGAGATGAAAATGAGCCAAACTGGTACCCATTGACTCAGTCTGTTGCATCTGCCCTGACATTAAGTTAGGCTGGAGCCTGTATAATCAAGGTTATTTAGAAGTAAAAGGCAGGCACCAGCCAGGGTTGTTACATATGGGCACCCTCCTGATGAAGCATATTTGAGGCCAGGGAAACAACCTCGGTCTGTAACTTTCCTTTGGCTTGCGGTAACTGTCCTTTTGAAAAAATGAATGCTACTCTTGCTCTCACTCTTTTTCTCATCCCGTTCCATTCAAGACTCCACACTCGGGTATCGAGGCCACAAGAGTCAGTTCCTGACACTAAATATCCACTCAGAGGGGACCCGATCCGTCCCCGTCCAGTAGAAACGGCTGATTGGATCGTTATTCTATTCTCGTCTGGTTTGAGCAACTTAATTGTTAAAGATCTAAAAAATAAAAAAACAAGACTATTGTTGTATACAGTCAATCACTACATGATATACATGACAATCTGCCTCGCCTATCTGAACATGATGTGTAGAACCAGAGTTCCCCACTCAGGCGTGCTGTAATGTCAAACATATGTGATACGTGAGTATCGCACCCGTGTCCGTTTAGGCGGACGAGAATGAGCCGTGACGTCTTCTGAGAGACCGCCATGTGGCATTACCATCTGCTACATCAGAATGCAACTCCCATACCCCCCCACCCTCCATCACCGAGACCAGCTTCACACTCTGCCATACCACCACCCAGACTGCGTGACCAAACTATGACAGCTTATATTTGTTCTCGGAATCTTTAAGTTGTCTCTGTATGCTATGGTAACAACAGCTAGCTTTTCTGAGGTGCTTCACATTGTATTAGTTGAGCATCCCAACTGGGAAATGATCCTGTATCTTCTTCAGTAATAAATTAATTATAGGTATTATATATGATGATATCATAGGGCATTTAAACAACGGTAGTAAAAGATACAGTGGGGAGAACAAGTATTTGATACACTGCCGATTTTGCAGGTTTTCCCACTTACAAAGCATGTAGAAGTCTAT
>JAOYSI010073764.1:0-19458 GCA_025775065.1 Hiodon alosoides | reverse complement strand
GATATCACCTTCACAATTCTTGCATCCATTGAACTTGTGAGTTTATGGAGAGTTTCTGCTTGAATTTCTTTGCAGGAACTCAGAATAGCCTCCCAGAGATGCTGTTTTGATGTGAACTCCCACCCTCATAGATCTTTTGCTTGAGGATGCTCCAAAGGTTCTCAATAGGGTTGAGGTCAAGGGAGGATGGGGGCCACACCATGAGTTTCTCTCCTTTTATGCCCATAGTAGCCAATGACACAGAGGTATTCTTTGCAGCATGAGATGGTGCATTGTCATGCATGAAGATGATTTTGCAACGGAAGGCACGGTTCTTCTTTTTCTAACATGGAAGCGGTCAGTCAGAAACTCTATATATACTTTGCCGAGGTAATTTACCCACCTTCAGGGACCCTAAAGGGGCCTACCAGCTCTCTCCCCATGATTTCGGCCCAAAACATGACTCCGCCACCTCCTTGCTGACGTCACAGCCTTACTGGGACATGGTGGCCATCCACCAACCATCCACTACTCCATCCATCTGGACCATCCAGGGTTGCACGGCACTCATCAGTAAACAAGACTGTTTGAAAATTAGTCTTCATGTATTTCTGGGCCCACTGCAACCGTTTCTGCTTGTGAGCATTGGTTAGTGGTGGCCGGATAGAAGGTTTATGCACAACTGCAAGCCTCTGGAGGATCCTACACCTTGAAGTTTGACTCCAGACTCCAGAGCCACCAGCAGCTTCTAATACCTGTTTGCTGCTTTGTAATGGCAGTTTAGCAGTTGCTCTCTTAATCCGATGAATTTGTCTGGCAGTAACCTACCTCATTATGCCTTTATCTGCATGAACCCGTCTGTGCTCTGAATCAGCCACAAATCTCTTTACAGTACGATGATCACGCTTAAGTTTTCGTGAAATATCTATTATTTAAAATAACTATTTGACGCTTTTCCGCAGCAGAGAGATCCTTTTTCCTTCCCATATTGCTTGAAACCTGTGGCCTGCTTAATAATGTGGAACATCCTTCTTAAGTAGTTTTCTTTTAATTGGGCTCACCGGGCAAACTAATTATCACAGATGTCTGAGATTGATTTCAGTGATCCAAAGAGCCTGGAGACACAATACCATCTATGAGTTTGATTGAAAAACTAAATATTTAATGTTTATGACACTGAATTCCAATTTGCATAATAATTTGGATCGCGGTGTAAGTAGACAACAAAAGTATTCCAAGCATAAATAGATGAGCATCAAAACATTTCTTGGGGGCGGGGTTCAGATCTGAAGCGTGAGGTATTGTCGGAAGAGGTACGTTTTTAGTTTCTTCTTGAAGATGGTGTAGACCTCACATTGTCTGATGTCCTCAGGAAGGGCGTTCAACCATGTCGGTGCAAGTACTGAGAAGAGTCGCCCGGACGATGTTCGTCCCCGTAGGGGAGGGACCACTAAGCGTCTGGCAGTGGAGGATCGCAAGGATCTAGTGGGATTGCGCTGAAATTAGCGTGCGGAGGAAGCCATGGAATCCTTTTTGGAAACCAGGGAATAGGGTGTATGCTGAATCACCAATTACAGTGATAATAACATTAAACGCACTAAAATGTTCTGTCACATTTGAGAATAGGTTATCATCTTTGGCCCAATTCATCCCCGGAATTTATGAATATGACATACCGGCATAAATGTGTACTCCTTCATTCAGATTATCTGAATCCACTCTCGGTCCATGCATGTTCATACTGTTGAGTACCACCATGATGCCTAGTGTAGATAAGTCTGAAACTAAAATTCAAACGACAGGAATATATTCGTATACTGTACCCCACTTTCTATACATTGTTTACATCACAATAAGGAACAGAATAAGGGAAGCTTACAAAGCTCCCAGTTACTTCACACTGGAAGAAGTTAAGCTACCCTTATACAGTATATATATCCCTTAAGCTAACCAGATATAGTTTACTTGAAGTTACTTTTTTTAAGTGTTAGTATACAAACTTCTTTGTTAAAAAAAAAAAAAACCTTAATATTCAATAGACTAAAAAACAGGTTACTCATGTAATTAAGCCTATTGAAATAATTTGTCTCAATTGAGGCATGTATGATGCCGAAAAAATTGTTCACATTTTTACTGAACTATACCATTGAGCTTGTTGAAACTTTTTCAGCTTTTAATGAATAAATCCATCGCAATGTAAACACAGACTTCACCAACCCGTTTTGTTGTAATTTAAAATAATAAAACAAAACTTTTCACTAAACTAAAATGCATGTCTTGATTCACATGCCAAGCTTGGCATTCACTGCAGTACTTTCCAGCAACAATTTTAAATTCAAAACAAAGCAGTGCCTTTTTTTTCAGCCCCTTCTAAACCTTCTGAGAAGGGATGGCCTTTCAAAAAATAAAACGAAAGGAAAAATAATCTTAAAGTCATATTTCATATTAATATTAGGTATATAAATATTTAAAACACCCGTTAAAACTATTTAAATAACAATTAAACCAATATTACTTTTTCTGTTGCTGAAAGCCTTAACATTCAATGCGGGAGTGTCTGACCGATCAAAACTTTCAATGACCTCCTCACAGAATCCTTGTCCCATATCCTAGTCACCTTCACGACATCCACTCTCATTTCCGCTGCATCATCAGTACTCAACAGAGCCAAACTGCATTCAAACAATATGAAACATGACTCAATGTGAACCACGACAATTCATCTTTATTTAATCAACACTCACAAGAATGGCAACTCAAATGCTTAGCTGGGTGTACTGTGTAATACATTTTTTTATCATGTATAATGTATATAGTCTTAGAATGTATAAAACATTGTGCCACAGGACTGTTTTGTACTCGCATAGTGTACATGTAATATTTCTGCTTTGATGGCACAGTTCAACTGAACTTCTAGATGGCTGTGTAGTTTCCCTTCCATTAAACCTGTGCATTCTCCTCATCTTTCCTCTTTCAAGGAAGATATATTTCTGTGTCCGCTAGACTTCTGTTCATGCCTTGGCTGTATTGTCCAAATGGAAAAAAATAAAATAAAATGAGGTGCTCTCCTCTTAATCGTTTGGTTTTGGCTGCCCTCACTTGGGTGTCTTAGCATCACTGCTCTGATTTTGTCGTTTGCGTATCACACAGTGGGTGTGATCCTTTGCCTACTTTTATTTTCGCCTCATTCTCTGTGATGCCTGCTCTGTTGTAAGATGCTACCCTGACTAATATTTCTGCCTCTCATACATGCCCACTCCTCCATCGAGATCTCTTTTACGTTCTATTGAGAACCTAATTTTAAGATTTTCTATTTTAGTTTTATCTGACACATATTTCTAAACAAATAAGTTATTACAAATAACTATCTACTAATATGTCGTCCACTTTTTTCACTATTTAAGTGTGTGTTAGACATGCCCGTACATATATAGTTGGATAAAAAATCTATAGAAAGACTAAAATTTTAATAAATATGGTGGTGGTGTTGTATTTGAACTAGGGATACATATGCTAATCCTCTCATTTTCCAAGTACTGCCTGATTTGGATAGATTTTAGCAGACAAGGAACTGCTTAATTATCTGTATTACAATTGAATGTAATAGCATCTTAAAACCTTCACCCCAGGGATTCCCAAATCCTCTCAGATTAAATTCATTTAAAATTTATTTACTGACATATTGACAGTCATGCTAAAGGAAAATATCTTAAGAATGTTTTAGGGTTCTGACACGAAATAGATACATACAGACAGGTGATAAACTAAAGGAAAAAGCTACAGTCAGGGGGCCCATAGGCTTTGTTATGTGGGGGGCATTTTCCTGGCATGATTTGGGTCCACTTCACCCCTTAGAGGGAAGTGTCACTGCAAATCATTACAAATTATTACGATGGGAGTGGTCTCTGCTAGGATGTCACTGTATGGTTTGATGAGCGTGAAAATGATGTGAAACATTTATTGCCATATGCTATGGTCTTTGCAGTCACCAGATCTCGACCTAATTGAACACCTATAGGAGATTTTGGACAGCGTGCCCAACCCCCATAATCAAATCAAATACATACAGAGAATTCTGATTTCCAAAACTGCTGTTGGTGGATGACATTTAGAGTTAAGTTTCAATGGAGACCAGTATATGGCGCAGCTGGTGGTGCAGTGGTTAAGATGGCAGGCTTGTAAATGAAAGGTTGATGTTCAAGTCCTATCTCAGATATTGTATACTTGCATAAGCTACTTTACCAGAAATATGTAATATATCCAGCTGTGGACGAATGTAGAAATTGTAAGCTGGTTGGATAAAAAGAATCTGCTGAGCAACTAATGATGTAATGTAATCATTGGAGCAATGGTAAGTAAGCTGCTTCAGCATTTTGCCTTGTGGAACAGGGCTGTGGAAGAGTGATGCTACTGAGGGAGGCATAGAGCCTGCTATGCTGTTTTCTGGGAGTTGAAAGAAGTAGATTTTGCACCCACTGTTGATGACATCAGAGGGGGAAAGGAATGATGACAACGACAACAACAGCCCCCAACTCAACTAAGTCACTAAAGATCAACTGCTCCAACGGGAGCATTGGGATGCGTACCTGGCACAGTTCCAGATAGTGCTGGCTGCATTGGGGTGGAACAACAACATCAAGGGTGTTCAACTCGCCTCTGCTCTTCAAGCCATCCTTAACCTGGGTCTTGGCAGTTCCCCCAACAATGACAGCCTGGTTGCAGCTCTCAGCCTGTACTTCAGAAGACTGAAGTGCCTCCCACAGCCAAAGAACTTTATCAAAGACAGTATAGCCCGGGAAATCATGTTGTCACCCTGGCAGCTAATATCAGCTTCCTGTCATGCAGGATGTCTGCTACCCTGCCACTGGCTGCAGTGGAGCATTTGGCCCTTTAGCTCTTTCAGAGGAACCAGCATACGCCGCACCTGCATCAACTGGTGTCAAACTGAAAAAGGATGTCGGTTCAAATTAGACCAGGGTGCATCACAGCAAGCCTTTGTCACAGCTATAATACTCTCTTTTTTCGTTTCTGGCTAGACCCTTCATGGTGGCTGTGACGAGTGCTGACAACTTTTTAAGCCCAATTTATATGGGCACCCTATCCGGCTGTGCTCAGACCATGCCTTGCTGCGCTGCCTTCTAAGTGAAGACCCAGAGAACCAGGTAACATGGTTGATCAAAGCTTTAAGTTTGGAATTGAACATAAACGTCCCAGAAATGTAGATGTACTGTCACGTTACCCCTGTGACCAGGAGGGCTGCCAGCATTGCACCCACCTAGTGAAGATAAAGGCAGAAAGGAAGCAAAGAAGGGACGACTAAAGCAGTAAGGCACACCCCCTCCAGCAGTATCGGTTGGGGGGCTCCTTCAAGTGAATTGGATTGGACTTATTGGGCCCCTTCCCTGTCACAAACTGGGGAAACAACTGACACCTGCAGCTTTATTGTTTTGATTTGTACTGTGTACACTGGTCGGCTCTCCAGAGCCAGATATCCCAGGTCCACCTAGACAGGACTACCTACTCAAGCTGCTAATCCATATTGCTAATTACAAGTCGGTTTCATTGGCTAGCATGCACAACCAAATATTCACCAAAAAAACATTTAAGAAATAACCCCTTTTTTGTTTAGGTAAAAGTCAAACTTAAGCGTCATTCTGCTGAAGACTAGAGTTCCCAAAATCCGCAACAGTGACCAAATCGCTACATTAGGGGCATTTCATTATGAAAACGGTCTGGAGAGTTTTTACATTTAAATATTGACTACATACACATACGGTGAACATTCAAAATAACAATAAAAAACTTTAAGTCGGATAGATCTGTGGTCATTCTTACTCAAAAGTAACTCTCCGCTACACACACTGATCTGATGCATAGACTATAGGAACATTCTTCGAGTCGACTTTTCAGAGCTTGAGAAAAATAAAACGTTACCAGCTAAAAATAAACGCACCGTCAAGTAGGTGGATGACATAGTTTAAATAACGAATTTAAAATAAATACCATTAGTCTTACTTGATAATAGTTGTATGCAATATTTGATCCTAGTATAAAACGCAGCTTGAAAATATGTGGCCACCGTGTTAAGCTTAAAATGTGTCGTGTTTTCAGAGACGGTGTGGTATGCATAATGTCGCCTTCGTTCACTGTCCATTTGTTTCAGATTAGTTTGATGGACATTACACTCGCATTTCCCCTACCTGGTCTGTTGTGCAATTTACATTTCCATAATATTATCAAGATATTATATTAATCGCCCTGTTCACATTGATCCGTTGTATCGAGCTTGCTGAGTGGACGATTAGAGCAGTCGTTCAGTCTAAGATCCAATCAGATTAAGCCTTACAAAAAAAACTATATATTTCGGTCAGTGCATGTACAGTACTCAATGTTGCAAAAACTGTTAAGAGAATCGCTCAGTGCAAGGGTGAAATAGGTGTGCAACGGCTTCTTGGAACACCGCTCTTTACTTTACAAGTAATTTAACCGCTTTGCTGCTCACGGGTAAGTAAGTACACGCTAGAATTGTTATACTGTTGCACGTTTTCAAACACTCTGGACGCTCTAGTCTCTAACTAACGCTACACCCGGGAAGCCAGCTTTATTAAGTAGTCGCGTACAACAGTACAAGCGATGGTAGCTGTTTGGACAAGCGTCGTTATCATATTCTTGCTCTGTCAGGAGACAACTACCAAATTACTGTTTTCAATAATTATGCTGAGGGAAAAAAGTTTGCACAAGATGTGCTTATACCAGTATAGAGTCGTAATTATTAACTTACATTTTTAGGCCAGTCAACGCCAGGCTATGTACATCTACATACAGTAGCCTACTAGACAAGAGACCAAAAGGGCTGATAACACTTAAACGAACGGGGGATAGCAGAAAAGGCAACTTGGGAAAATATTCGATAAAACCAAAGTAATTACACAATAATTAATTTGAAACACTGACTTATTCGGATTATATAAACGTTTCGTTATAATCAAATATCCGACTTCACGCTGCAATGTTGCGGAAGCTAGCGTTCATCTTGCCAAAAGTAAAGCGTAAGAGTCTGTAAGCTTGGGTTCGTGTTGTCGTACTGTATCAGCACTATTATATGTCAATAAGTTTAAAGGTTAAATTTGCCGGCCCTGTTTTTAAAGGCGGGTTTCATATATAAGTTTGATCTGATCAGTCATGACAGAAACGTTGCAGCCATCATTAGAAGATCCGAGTGCCGTTTTATCAAGAGCACTTAATGCAGAATTGTTCCAGTTATTATTTCGTCCTGCTGGAAACGGGAACCCTGTGTTGCTGTTACCCTTTATTAAATGTACTTCTGCTTAAGAATGGCTTTGAATCAATAAAACATATCGAAATGATAAATGTCTGCCCTACACCACGTTCAATTCAGTTTGTGCTTTGTAAAACCGACGATGAAAACGCGAGAGACAATATGTACGACATAGCCAAGGGAGAAAGCTTGTGTTGGCTTTTCTAAGAGACTGAATGACCACTTCCCCCATCGAACGCACGGATGTTTAGTCTCCGACTTAAAAGACATAGACTTTAGTTTAACCTAAATTATTGAAATACAAAAAGTATGGAAGCAGTGACTGGAAGATTTTTGTTTCAAATATTATCAAAGTGGCCCAGCAGCTTTCAAAACCATTGCGCGTTTAGTTAATTATACGTTCAGCAGCGTCAATCAACTCGCATTAGGATATACTACTTTTATTCAAACATATTAGGAGGTTAGGTGTGAACAAATCGACCAATCGTGAAAAATATTTTGAGTAATGAGACTCACTTTAAGTAAGACGGTGTCAAATTGCCACGGGGAGGGCACAATTTCTCAATAAATGCATATACAGAGTTTGACAGCAATGAAATGTATCGCCTACCTAATTTTCACCCAAAGCAAGATGGACTCTCTTACGCTTGCCGGTCTTATCAGACCCTTCTTATCTACAAATTGCTCTGAAATACTAATTTGACCTTTATTTAAAATCGCCATCGTGCATCACGAACTTTAGAATTCGAATGGGACATTTTTTAGACATTGCTCCTTCCCTCCCTCCTACTACTACAGTGAAATAGCAGCTCCGTTTAAAGCCAGCAGCGATATTTCACCTGTAATTACTACTGTTATCTGACCAATCAGCGGGATGTTGTTTGGTTCTCTGTTATTTTAAAAACGCTATTTTGCTTCTTTATTATTTTGAAGTGATTCATTATTCCGAAAAAAATAAATTAAAAGCTCTCGGTAAGACGACAGTAACGCCACTGGATGTAGTTAGAGGCGCAGTTGTTTCACTGTAGCTTAAGCTTCCCGAATGTTGCAACAGTTTAACACCGCGTTAGTGAGACAGTTACCCTTCTACAGATTTGTTTTAAGGTCTGATCTTGCATACAATTTGTACTTCTGTGCAGCTCGTTACTGATTTTCGAAACTATCCTGGCCGAGGACTTAAGTCTTTTTGGAGAGTGTGGGTCATCATTGATTTAAAAGCATAAGCCTACAGATGGGCTGTTCAGATTTATGCACCCCTCAGTATATGCCTTTTCATTTGACTTAGTAATAAAACTGTTGTCATTTCTGTCAATACATACTTTTTAATGGAAATACCAATATCATAGTGGCTTACAGTTACCAATATATATAATCAAGGTTATCTTTTGAGGTGGGAAAAAATAAAATATAAAACAAAGTAAATATTTTAGTGTTTGGTCATTAATATTTACTTTTCTGTCAGTATTCTCTGTGATAATTATGTGGTAACTTTTGACCTTATGTATTTATAGTATAATATGTCTACTTATGCAGTCATTATTCATATATAGGGCAGTATATCCTTTAAAATACGTCTACAATTTTTTTATTGTTATTAGCCTGGTCTGTTGAATGTGTTTTCAGTGGTTAGAGGAATATTTTAGGGATATGAATACGTTTTTGTTTTTGATGATATTATTTATTGGAAATATGAAGGCATTCTTTACTTTGAATATGCAACTTCTGTGGCATCTTAAGTACTTAATAGAGAAGTCTTTTTACTTTTTTTGTATTAGAAAACAAAATAGATGGTGGTAAGAAATGATAGTCTTATCTGGGAACGTCCTCTTTCCACACTAATGCCCTCCTCATGTTAACTAGGTTTTATTTCTGCCGACTTTATCATCTAGTGATGCTCGGACACATCATGTTACTCCACAGCCTAATCCTAACTGGCTCTCGTACAGAACTAGAACAGTTACAATCAAAAATTCCATGCAAGCTAGCAGTGCAGTTTCAACATATTAAAAAATTAATACATAAATAATTGTGCATTTGCTTCCAGAATCGCCAAATTTTACTCTGAGACAGATTAAACAATTGGCCAAAAAGCTATATGAAGGTAATTTAGTTAACTGTTATTCAGTCTGGTTGACCTGTTTCTCATTGAATATCCGCTTTTACAGGGGTCAAAGGCGTTAGCGAGCTGGCTTGTGTAGCACATTGATTGAAGCATGGGTAACATGGCTGACTTTCTAGCGCTATAAGGACCACAGGATGGATTGAATCACCAGAGGAAACATTGTGTGATTAGTCCAGTAATCTAATAAAGCCAGGAAACAGAAGAAATATCTTTTGAAGAATAGAACTTGCTGGCATGTAGAAGCAGGAGCCATTGGTGGCTGCAAAAATTAAAGGCTGCAAAATCCATAATATAGGGCTCAACTGTGTGTGTGTGTGTGTGTGTGTGTTAAAGTGGTCTTTTAGTAGTCTTACATTTTTGCTCAGAGAACCATGGTCTAATTTGGGTCTTATAAATACAACCAAAATGCCAAAAAAATGCCACTAGTGACATCAAACAAAAATCCAAACTTGGATTAAAAATATACTTAAACATGTTAACGAACACCTACAGTTCCAAATGCAAGAGACAATATGTTATTAATCTAGGCTATTCACTTTTCTCTGAGTTTCGCTAAGTTCTTAAGATTCAGGTTTTGTATTCATCCATATTTGACAAGCTGATCATTGCAAATATAGGCTAATAAACAAGCCACCACGCAAAAAATGGTTTTGAATTACTGTTTAGTTTGGACCGTTTGCCAAATAATATTCCGTTTTAAAATGGCTTGTCCACACTCAATTTTTATTTGTTTTACTGGCACAAACATTTTGGTTCCAAGCACGCTGATGGAGGTTTGTCTGGAACAAAAACATTTCCAGAAAGGCTCAACATGACTCCAGAACTTGGGTAGCTGATATTTATATCTTAAATAGCCAAAATGATTAGTTCTAAGCCTTTGTTAAAAATCAGGACTAATAAAGCCAATTCAACTTGTAGGCAGCCATATCTATGGGTATTCGCACCGGTAATGTGCACTATTCTTATTTTCCCGGGTTAGAAGAGAAGGGTAGACAATTTTTTCAGGAAACCTGCAATCCTGCTGTCCTTGTGACCAATTATGTGTGAAACAAATCTCACTGATTTAGAAATCCTTCGGACATGATCAAAAAAATAAAGGGTCCCCCAAGGAGAAGGGCGTGCGTGGCTTGACATTAGCCTGTATATATCTCTCAATAAGCTTATTTTGTAATGTATTTAGACGATTAATAGATTTTCCTATCCGGTTTCCTCTTTGTAATTTAAAGACTGCTAGGCAGCCTAGTTTATTATTTCAGTACAAACAGCTGACCAAAAGCACACGCTTTTATATGGTGGTGCCTTGTAGGAGGGTCAACTAAGGATATTAGCTGACATGATCCTTGTCATGATGTAGAAAACAATGCAGAACAGATAATTTATTTTTCATTCAGGAGGGAAAATTAGGCTACAGGGTTTAAAGCCTATGCTATGTGGTTTCATTCTTTTCCCATTTGAGTATTTCTCAAATGATGCACTAGGGGGAGATGTTAAAATAGATTTAATAGCAGTACTTAGTGACATTTGCTGTAGGCAGTTAATTCATGTTTTTCCTCTACATGCTACATTTCAAAGGAATTTACTAGGTGGTATTTTCAGTTTGTCTTTAAATGTTGAAACTGTTTTTATTCTTAAATTTTTAAATCTTTCTTTCTGTTTGTTAATTTAAATTATTTATACACCTTAAGGTTAATGTTTTCTGAAAGCCAATATTTATAAATTTTAGTAATTCAAATTCCCTAGGTAATATTTTTGATTGTACAGTGTTATTGCTATTTTATTGGTTATTTTAATGCGTTGTATATTAGAATTATTTTTACTGTTTTACCCAATTACTTTTCTTTACCTTATGGTGTAAAATTAGCATTTTGAGTGGCTTTACTAACTTGATTTCAAATTTTTCAAATGTGGTCAAATGCATTCAAATGCATTTGTATCTTAAATTTGTTTTGTAATATCAGCTATATATCCTAAATGTCAAACATGTTATAGGACGTTTTGCTGCTAAAAGTGTATTTAAATGGACTTATTGATTCACGTGGTTTGAGACTTCATTGATATACTTGAAAGCTGGGTAATTAGGATGCATCTTTCTTTATACCAACAGCAAAAATTATTTCAGGAAGGCATTAAACAATAGGTGACTATTGTATTTGTCTAGACATATCTCTGTAGTAATCCATAAGCAGCAAGAGCTAGTTGAAAAATAATGTTGGAGAATGCTTGTACATGGTGGTTTTACAAACGAGCAGATCCTGAAATCAGCCATAGGGGGCAGGCAATCTTATAATTCCTTCTCTGTAAATGATAATCTGGCTTTAGCTTGTAATATCAACTGATAAGTTCCCCTTTGGTCACTTCTTTATAGAACATTTACATGGTTCATGTCTGTTATGACTGAAAAAAGTTTGGTTTTGTCTTGGTGACAGAGGGCTTACAGGGCTGGGCTGGCAAGCAAGTTTAGGATAGTATTCTCCGTCCCCTTCTCTTGCAGAGTTTCTAGTGGGACATTGATGTTTTTTTCTGTAAAAAACTGCCACCACAGGAGTCACCGGTCGGTTCTTGAAAGTGAATGTCAGTTAGACACTAAATTTTGAGATTCACTAAATTAGCGATTGCACTCAGCTTCTATCTAAATTTTACAAAAAATGTAATTACACAATTTCCCCCCCTTTTTTAAAGAGAAGAAGATTATAAAATGTAAAATCACTTGGCAGCATGGCCAAATTATCGAATTATGGGACCCTCACACCACTTTTGACAGAAATAGACAATTAGGTTGTTGGTTCAGTGTCGCTTCAAAGTTAACCTAGGATGGTGTACCTATAAACTAATGATGCGTCT
Source organism: Hiodon alosoides (assembly GCA_025775065.1). Taxonomy (NCBI): domain Eukaryota; kingdom Metazoa; phylum Chordata; class Actinopteri; order Hiodontiformes; family Hiodontidae; genus Hiodon; species Hiodon alosoides. Next base: position 7,237 of record JAOYSI010073764.1, on the reverse strand, counting down.
CAGTCTTGCTGGATTTGCTTTGTGACAAAGGACTGGCCTAGCCCAGCACCTCCCATGAAAGTATACTGGAAAAAATGTTTTTCAACGTAATAAGCATAAATGCACATATGCACATATAAATTACAACAGTATCATCAGTTGTCCGTTTGCCCATTCGGGCAGTCGCAACATCTATGTTAAATTCAAATTCCTATCACCATATTCTAACAGATCAACAGGTGGCTCTTACAGTTGGAGTATGTATGGAAATATGACAACAGGCCAATGCCAAAGAGTGCCGTACCCTTTGCAGGCATCACCTCATACAACATCCTGAATTTAACCTCTCCCAGACAGATGCAGTACATACTGGGAAAACCCATTATCTCCACAATGTTACGGAGTATCTACAAACTTTATGTCCAGATTCATGACCAATTTGCTTTCACGCAGAACATTGCTGCAGTAACTAGGACCTGCAGGTTTTATCCTGTACAACGTACTACTACTACTACTACAACTACAACTACATTTAAATTCCCCCCCCCCACCTTGAAATGAGACCATTCAAGTCTTAGATAACATAGCTGACCTTCAACTTGGGTTTACCACACCAAAGATTGTCTCCATAAACTGGATGGCTATTGTATCTTAAGTTGTCTCCGGGGCAAGAGGGGGGCAAAAAAAGGAAAAGAGAGCATTGATGAAAGAAGCCATTGAAGGAAAAGGTAGAAGATCAGGGGACCAACAGCTAATCGACAGCTAAAAGGATTCTGGGGGTCAAAAAGGTCTTTAGTGTAGTGACCAATAATCTTTTGGTTACTAGAGAGGAGCTGTCTCAGAAATAGGAGGCAATCCATCTTAAGGCAGTTCCTTTGAGCAAGGTGATTTCTATGATATGGAGTGTTTTAAAATCCTTACCCTCAAAGTTAAAACCATGAAAAGTGGAGAACCGGTGAAGGAGACACCTGTGGAGAGGGAGGCGAGTGGCAGGCGACCCAAACGCAAATGTCTCCAGTGGCACCCACTGCTCTCCAAGAAGGTCCTGGACATCTCTGAGGAAGAAGAGCAGGAAGTGGAGGAGGGTCACAAGGTGAATGGCAGATCTTAATATTAATATAGGCCACTACCAAATCTGCATTGATATTCTGAATTGCTTATTGTATTCATGTAATTCTACCAGGTCCTAAAATGCTTTCACAAATTACCTATTCATTTAGGGGTGGGCGATATATAGAATATACTCGATGTATCGCGGCTTGTTCTGCTCATGATGTATAAAATACTATTTTGCGAACATCCAGTACGTCAAGTAAGTTTTTTAAGCCGCATGAGACTCGCTTTTTGCGTTCCGCTTCTCTCCCTCTCACAGACACAAAAAGAAAAAAGAAAAAACTCACATACATAAGTCACACACACTCGCTCACCCATCCAAACCACTCTCCAGGACGAATGTGTGTGACGTATATAGGTGAGAGTCGTGAGACGTGTGTTTTTGTATCTGGAGAGAACCGGGAAAGAGCCTAGAGAGAGCGAAAGAAGCGAAGCGACAAAACGAGTGTCGAGTCCGGGAACGGTAATAGAATATGGAGGGGGACGAATTGGTTGCCTGGCTTGAATAAATACTGTTTTTTTTAAACTTAACTTGGTTATGATTTCCCTCTTTTTGCATCCACGTTTAAAATTGTTCACGGTGTACCCTGAGAGTTAATGACCACTAATTAATATAAACAAGAATGTTTTAAAGCAGACATATAAGGGACTACTATAATCATCATACTGGTGTGATTGTTTGCATCAAATTGTATGCTTTCAGGGGGCTTTGCTAATCTGTGAAAAGAGTCAGTGCCAGAAGGTAGAATGTGGAGGCACGGAGGAAGAGGAAGAGGTCTTGTCCGAGCAGCGGGCCCGCCGTCCCATGAACGCCTTCCTACTGTTTTGCAAGAGACATCGCTCATTAGTGAGACGGGAGCACCCTCGACTGGACAACCGCGGGGCCACCAAGACCCTTGCTGATTGGTGGGCTGTACTGGAGCCCACGGAAAAGCAGAAATACACTGACATGGCGAAGGAGGTATGTCACGGGTTGCGGTTGAGTGCTATATGAAAATTTATTCAGGTGTTACGGGGTTCTTCTCTTAAATCTAATTGACCTTACTGAACCTTGGTGAGTCCAATCAAGGTATTCAAAGTATTAACAGCAGGGTGAAAAATCTCCCAGCAATATAGTACTGATTAATGTCTATGCATGGGTTCAAATGGATATAACATTCGATTTTGCACTATTATAGATTTTTTTAAATTTTGAGAAACTTGATGGGGCTAAGCGTTTTTGAGATCGTTCGGATCTACAAAACAAATGTAAGGTTTAAAATGTAATAACTTTAGTTGTCAGATAAGTTGTATAAACAGTTTGGATATTCCTCATCAATTTTAAGTAATGTTGAAACTTCTCCTTTCTTCCAGTACAAGGATGCCTTTTTGAAGGCAAACCCAGGTTATAAATGGTGTCCACCAACAAACAAGCCAGCCAAGAATTCTTTACCGAATGCCAGCACCCAGAAGAAACTCTGGCTCTTCCCTACCGAACCCTCCAAGGACTGCGTCTTTGCCAAAGAGGTGCCCAAGACTGACAGCACGCCTCAGCTCAATTTCGCCATGGCAGGTAGAGTTTGGAGCATTCAGCCTCCGAAATGTGGAGAATCATGTCCACGATAATGGTGCGTTTGTCCGCATCACTCATTCAAACCGTTTCTGCAGATCCTACGAACATGGGAGGCCTAAGCATGCTGTTGTTAGCCGGAGAGCATGCCCTGACAGCCAGAGAGGTAAGTCCGCCGTGGGCCTCTCTGCTGTCTGGATTTTCAGTTCAGCACCTGTATATATATATTAATATATAAATATATATATATATATATATATATCTCCATTGTCACAAGGGGGAGGGTGAGAAAATGCGAATAACCTCCTCCAATCCTAGTGACCTTTAAGCCACCCATCTCATTTCCACTATGTAGGCGCACGGGAAGGACAGGAGATGCTCATTAGCAGTGTATTTGGTGCATGAGAGCGGATGTGTGTGTTTAGAGTGTATGTGTGGGAGAAGGGTGACAAATTATGTGCGTTTGCATGTGTGTGTGTGTGCATGTGTGTGTGTTATGTGCGTGGGCGTGCATGACGGAGGAGTGCATGAGCTGGCTCCATGCTTGCTGCTAGAAAAGCCAGAAGGAGAAGTAGGCCTTCAGTGTGGTCCAGCCCATGTCAGTGCTGTGTTATATCATGCTAAGGTAATGTGCTGTGTGTCCAGCAACGTTTCTACCGTGAATGGCAATTCACCATGATGTGTACACTCCATTTCATGAGAGCAGAATGGGCTCCAGGGCTGTGCTTTTAAAAGCAAGTGGTGGCATTACAAGGATGTGGTTAACTAGCTCCAAATACTGATATTGCTCTGTACATCTCTTGACCAGGTGTTCTGCGTATTGTAATATATTCTATGTTCTTGTATCATATTAATCATGATTACATAAACTGGCAGGATTTATGTCAGACGTGAGTGCCAAGTAAATCTGTATATATAAACAACAATTGAAAGATATTCAGGCATATTGTAAAATGGCATTATGTAATGCACTGTATTAAACAGCTTAGAAGACAAATTGTAATTGAAAAGATTAGAGATGCTTGCACTCATGCATAGAGGACTCTCTTTAAAATGTACAATACCATAGAAAATAAGTGTGGAGGTCTGTACATGTAACATTGATCGAGTGAGTAAAGTGTTTAGGTTAGGTGCTGATCTGTCTCTGTATACCTATATTTGTAACAGTAAAAGCTTTGTCACTATTTACTTTCACTCAGGAATATCACCCAGCTCTCCAAATCATGTCTGCTAAAGCTGAATGTTCAGAAAATGTTTTTTGTTTTTTTGTATTCAAAAATGATTTTACTGTCCAATTTTCATCCTGTGTTTTGACACATTTTTCTCACCCATTCTATATTGGTAGATTGAATAGTGAAATAGTTGAATAGTGGTTATGAATTTGGTCCTATATAACCAGATGGTCCATTTAAATCTGACTGTTATTCCCCAGAGCAAGAAACTTAACCCAAAGTGCCTATGTGCGTGTTCTGCTATGTAAATAGATAAAAAGTTATGTTAATCACTTTGGATGAAACCATCTCCTAAGCAACTCTATGATAATTGTACCCCTTTACAGCGGGTGTTCTCCAGCAGTTCCTACTCCAGCATGCCAGAGGGGAAGCAGTCTGGACAATCCGCTCTCTTCCAGCTCGCTGAGGTCAGCAGTATAAGGCATACAGTATTATATCCCCTATCGCACTGGAGGAGTTGAATCAGCCATTAAATGAAATAAATTATTTGGCTGGCATGTCTCCTGCACATCAATGAATTTGATGCCCATGGTCTGCTTGGCACACTAACCTGGAATTGGATTAGCAATTGTGTGTGTGTGTGTGTGTGTGTGTGTATATACACCCTCTTCATCAATTAAATGATGAACAAAAACTAATTGCTGCCACCTAGTGTTGAGAAACACTGCAACTCGTCATTTTCTTCTAACTAATGGCAATATATTGATATTTTATGCAAGAAATAATGTATTACACCAGAATGCGTTTAATTCCGAGTGAAATTGGCACAAATAGAAAACGGAAAATATAAATGTTTTGCTTTTTGTAATAAAGTAAAATTTAAGGTTTTCTGATAGACTTCCTATCGTTCTTCTACTTCACCTTCTAGATGTGTCTGGCATCTGAGGCAGGCAAAATTGAATCCTTGACTCCACAGCAAGAAGAATATTCCTCTACTACCAACAGTACAGAGAGAGGCACCTCAGACCAAGTCATTAACTCTCAGGGTACACCGATTCTTCCTGTGTCCTCTCTGTCCTCTCCTTTCTCTGCCTCTACATCTTCTGCCAGTGGAAGCCCATCAGTGCTCAGCCAATCAAATACTCAAAGAAAAAAAAAGAGGAGGAGGAAAGACAAAGCTATGGCATCCACATTTGACAGCAAACTTGCAGGCTTGTCCAAGAAGACCAGCAAGAGGTGCCACTCCCCTGAGTCTGATCCCGAGAGTATCATTCTCAACACTGAAGCCATGGCTAAAGGGTATTTGAATGTGGAGGAAGACAAGGAGGGGATGCCTAAGAAGAAGGAGCACCAAGCTGAGTGTAAGAAAAGCTGCCTAGAGGGAACCAGCTCACTTAGGAAGCCCCCCAAATTAAAGGAATCTCCCATGGGTAGAAAGGAGAAAGAGCAACCGGTGAACAGTAAGCCCCTGTCACTGGGGGTGCACAGTCCTAAGAGAGAAATGGAGAAGCCCATTTTGAAGACTGACCCCCCGCTCAACCCGGAGGACCCCCTCGTCTCTCTCAGCCACACATCCCTTCCCATCAAGACTGAGGAGAAAACAAAGGCCAAGGCTGACACAGTTGGCTCCAGGAAGTCAGAGAGAACCTGCAAGGGTGCCTTGTACAAGACCTTGGTGTTAGAGGGAATGCTAACATCACTGAGAGCTAGCGTAGACAGAGGTAAGAATTGCCATCAATTTATGTCTGATTTGAGAGTACAACATACAGTATTTCTTTTTTCTTTTTTATGTAGTTGCTCTACTTATTAGTTTGTTTTCTGAGTAAAAAATGTTTCTGACTGCCAGGCTTGTCAGTTTTTCCCCGTGTTGAAATAGTTAACAGCTTAGAGATGAATGTGATTGATGCGTATGCTGCAGGTAAAAGAGGCTCTGGGCGTGGGACAGCCCCAGACATTGAGGGCAGTTGGACTAAAGAAAGCTGGGCCTTCGCACAGACCGGTGCTAGCAACAAGAAGCTGAAGAAATCCAGATCGAAAGATGAGTCTATTCCCAGGTTAGGATCCAGTACATCCTAACATCTTACCCAATTGTTGAATTTTAAGCTATAAAAAGTTAGAAGGAGTGGAACTTCAAACTGGCATGCAGTGTATGACACGTAGCATATGGGATAGAGCCGTTGGGTTTGTTATTCATTTTGTAGTCTTTACACCTCAGCACAGTCCTTTTTTTAAAAAAAAGCTAATGGTTTGTTTCCTGTACATACAGCTTAGGAGTTCTGGAGGAAGAGTTTGAGAAAAAGTTCAACAGTTTGCCGCGATATAGCCCTCTGACCTTTGACAAGAAGGCCACTGAAAATGGAACAGTGGATCAACCCAAGGGTAAGTAGAGGGTGTCAAAGGAGTTTAAAAAAAACAAAAGGGGTCATTAGTCCACCCAATTTGTTACATTAATATATTCTACATGACCTCTTGAGTGGCCCAGTCTGCAGAGGCGTTCACCCGATTGCAGACTGGGTCCAGTCCTGATCATATAATTTGCTGATTGTGACCAGAATAGCAGAGCAGGCATAATTGGGGTTGTTAAGAACTGACCGCAATCTCGCCAGCTAGCGTGCAGGCTTTGTAGCCAGCAGTGTGCAATGAGACCAATTGGATCGGAGAAGATAAGTTGTACTCTCCATGTGTGCTAGCAGGATTAGTAGCAACAAGCTAGAATGCGTTAGCACAATGGGAATTTTTAATTCGAAAAAGATAACAACCAAAACAAATGAGTGTTTGAGTGTGTGTATACACGTACATATATATATATATATATATATATATGTATACACTATATGGACAAGTATTGAGCCTCACCTCTTAATCATTGAATTCAGGTGTTTCATTCAGTCCCATTGCCACAGGTGTATAAAATCAAGCACCTAGGCATGCAGTCTGCCTTTACAAACATTGGTGAAAGAATGGGTCGTTCTAAAGAGCTCACTGAATTTGAGCGTGGTACTGTAATAGGATGCCACCGTTAAAACAAGTCAGTTCATGAAATTTCTTCCCTCCTAGATATTCCACGATCAACTGTAAGTGTATTATTGCAAAGAGGAAGCATTTAGGAACCACAGCAACTCAGCCACGAAGTGGCAGACCACGTAAAGTTACAGAGCGGGGTCGCCAAGCGCTGAGGCGCATAGTGCGTAAAAGTCGCCAACGCTCTGCTGACTCAATAACTGCAGAGTTCCAAACCTCTGGCATTAACGTCAGCACAAAAAATGTGCGCCGGGACTCTTCATGGCATGGGTTACCATGGTTGAGCAGCTATATGCAAGCCTTACATCACCAAGCACAATGCCAATTGTCAGATGGAGTGGTGTAAAGCACGCCGCCACTGGACTCTGGAGCAGTGGAAACGTGTTCTGTGGAGTGACGAATC
>JAOYSI010073763.1:2540-15332 GCA_025775065.1 Hiodon alosoides | reverse complement strand
ATACACACAAACACACAGGTTTACATTCACATACACACAATCACACAGGTTTACATTCACATACACACAATCACACATGTTTACATTCATATACACACAAACACACAGGTTTACATTCACTTACACACAAACACACAAGTTTACATTCACATACACACAAACACACATGTTTACATTCATATACACACAATCACATGAGTAAGCTGTAGAAAAAGAAATATGAATCCCTTTTAATAAACTATGTAAACCATAAATTATACATGTGTCAGTCAAATTTCTGTAGTAGCCACATATGTATCAATTACACACAATTTTGTTTGGAAATGTGAAAATAATGATAGATCTTCAGCTCCTCTCTCTATCTCAGACTGTCTCTGCTTCCGCTGGGAGATGTAACAAACTTAATAAGCAGAACAACAATCGTTACAGTTTCATGCTCTCCTGTGGGAAAAGACCACAACTGGCTGGATGTTTTCTACTGATTCCGTTTTTGAGTTCCGCTGTTCTGGGTCAACAGTTCAGTGCAGCCATCAGTGTCCTAAACGTGACGTGTTGGAGCGTGTGCGTAGGACAGAGATCAGTGCGTTTCTCCTTAAACGTGACGCGTTGGAGCGTGTGCGTAGGACAGAGATCAGTGCGTTTCTTCCTAAACGTGACGCGTTGGAGCGTGTGTGTAGGACAGAGATCAGTGCGTTTCTTCCTAAACGTGACGCGTTGGAGGGTGTGTGTTGGACAGAGATCAGTGCGTTTCTCCTTAAACGTGACCCGTTGGAGGGTGTGCGTAGGGCAGAGATCAGTGCGTTTCTTCCTAAGAGTGACACATTGGAGTGTGTGCGTAGGACAGAGATCAGTGCGTTTCTTCCTAAACGTGACGCGTTGGAGCGTGTGCGTAGGACAGAGATCAGTGCGTTTCTTCCTAAACGTGACACGTTGGAGCGTGTGTGTTGGACAGAGACCAGTGCGCTGGGAGCCAGGCTCGTGATGGACAGGCCTGGGGACGTACGACTGCTACCACACGCACGCACCAATGCAGTTCCTCATTCCTGCCGAGAAGGGGATGAAGGAGTAGGCGTGTCGTCCCACGCAGTTCTCCGGCAGGAAGCGCTCAGGGCGGAACTCTTCCGGGTCGGGGAAGTAGCGCGGGTCGCGGTGTAGAGCGTAGGGTATGATGATGGCGTTAGCTCCTTCGGGCACCTTGAAGCCACCTGTGGAGGGAATGAAACAGATCCCAGATCAGTGACAATCTCAAATTAAAGCAATAACAAAACTCGGTCTGGAAGGGCTCCTAGCGACTGTGGGGCGTCCCGAGGAACCGGGGGAATCCCTGAATACCTCAGCTTTCCCGAGACACTAGTCCTGAGGGACCTGGCCTCTTCCCTTCACACAGCGGAAAAAGGAATTGGGCTTGTGGCCAGGGGGTTTCTGGGTAAATCACCGTAGCAACCGTAGTAGAGTCTGGGCTCATGTAACGGCCGCTGAAAGAAGCAGCTGAAAGGCTCAACAAATTCAGCTAATTCTGCGGCATTAATGGGAGCTCAAAAGAGGGGCTGGGCGATGACTGAACAGAGATGTATTAACCGATAACTAACAGCCAATAAGACGGCAATCAACGGCGTCATGTGACGGCGACGGTTCCAAGCTGCAGGGCCGCTGGTGTGTGTTCCGGAGGCACACCCACCGATGACACAGTCCTCACAGATGCTCCGAGCGAAGAAGGGCACGGAGGGGAAGAGGCGCAGGGACTCCTTAATGACGCACTCCAGGTAGCGTAGCTTCTTCAGGTCCTCCGTGTTGATGGGCCGGTCCGATGACCCTGCAGAGCACCGGGGACAGAAACCGGGGACACCGGGGACCTGAACGTCTAGTCCTTTGACTCTGCTGGACTACTGAGCAAGCAAAAACCAATCATTTTCGGCCATTTAAGCAGTTCGGTTGTAAGCCAGATCATTTTCGGCCGTTAAAGCGGTTCAGTTGTAACCCAGATGTGGTGTTTTTTCTTCTCATTTACTCTTTTGAAGTCATGTGAGGTGATGCAGACAGGTGGAAATCACAAGTCCCGGGGCGGTCCACGAGCAGAGGAGTGTGTGAAGATTTACCAAACACTTCCTGAAGTTCCTGCTGAGTTTTCCTCTGCACTTCTGGGTGGGAGCCCAGGAGATGAATAGCCCAGTTCATGGCTGCTGCTGTGGTGTCGTGACCCTGACCAGCAGAGGGAGCGAGAGAGAGAGAGAGAGAGAGAGAGAGAGGGGGGTAAATATATGCAGGTTTTGTTGATTAAAAAAAAAAAATCATTTGATGCCATTTGGCATGAAGGACTGTACTACAAACTTATTCAATGTGTTGTATAGGGTAAAATGATTGACATAATTAGGCACAAATTGTCAATAAAAGAGTTTTTCAAGCAAGGTTGTGAGGCCAACGCTGTTATCAATATCTACATAAATAAGTTAGAGGTGCTGTTGGAACAGTCAGCAGATTCCGATCTTTCACTTTATGGCACAGAGGTCAAATCCCTGCTCTGTGTAGACAAGTCTTTCTATCTCCATCCAAATATAGGATGCAGCAAATGTTCCATCTGCTTCAAAACTACTGGGAGACCTGGGCCCTCGCAGTGAACCTAAAAAAGACAAAAGTGAAGCTCTTCGGAAATATCCCCAGAAATCAGGAGAACTGACACAGTTTCACTCAAGGAAACATGGCCCTAGACCATGCACTAAGCTGCCATTACCTCGGGCTGACCATCAGCGTCTCGACAGTTCAGCCACGGTTGGTGCATGTTGCACGCACTCAAACATAAATCTCACCCTTTTTAAGCCCTTTGTGCAGTTCAAGGAAGATTTCCCTTGATATAAGTCTGTACTGCAGACTAACCTCAAACATGAAGGTGTCCACCTCCTCCTGGATGTCTTTGTGGGTCAGCTTGTTGCCGTCCTCGTCGGTGGTCTTCAGAAGCATGTCCAGGAAGGCCCGTCGCTTTTTCATGCCCTGGTCGGACTCGCTGTCTGACTCGATGCAGGAGATGTACTCCACCCTTTCATTGATCACCTGAAAGTGGGAGAGTTTCCTTCACGTGCACAGAGGGGAGGCACCAAGGGGCAACAGCAAGGGGGCGGGACCAAGGGGCAACAGCAAGGGGGCGGGACCAAGGGGCAACAGCAAGGGGACAGGGCCAAGGGGTGGGACCCGGGGGTGGTACAAAGGGGCAGGACCAAGAGGCGGGACCAAGGGCAGCACAAAGGGGCGTGGTCAAGGGGCGGGACCAAGGGACTCTCTCATTTATTTATTTTTTATTACTTTTATTATGCAAAATCGTGAATTTAGAAAACAGCTCACCCAGTTTTGAAAGCTTTCCGTCTGTTGAACTGAATTTTTTTTTTTTTTTTATAAATAAAACATAGGATGGAATTAGGGCATAGATCACATGCACTTAGTAACCTAACCTATTTTTGAAATTTGCAAAACCAGCAGCCCTCACTCGCTCACGCCTTACTCACGCTCTCTGTGAAGGAGTGGAGAACCTTCAGACTCCTGTTGTGTTCTTTCCCCTCCTGCAGGAAGTAGTACACCCAGTCCGGCCAATACCACGGCATCCTCTGCCTGCGGGTTATGATGTCACTCATCCTGCAAGGGGAGACCACAGGGCAAACCTGTAAGCTCGCTCGATGGATGTGTGGATGTTTGCGTCAGGGGACAAACACGCCCGATAGGCATCGACCTCTACCACTCGTGGCAGAGCGGGGGAACGGTTTTCCCTTTCTTCTTCAGAAGCAAATTCACTCAGTCAGCAGTCCTCTTTCCCAAACGCCTGCCAGTTTAAAAGCCGATAACAACATCTCTGTGATTCCGCTTTGGAGTGGCGCTTACCTGTACACGCAGCGGACATACTCAGAGTCGTAGTTGCTTTGGGCATAGATTTTCTTGCCCATCGCAGTTTCTAAGAAACAAAGAAACTGTGGGTTAAAACACGGGCAGTAAAAAGCGAATATAAAACAGGTGAGCTCTTTATCCGGGCAACAGGGGCTGCGACGAGGACCCTCGCGCACCACAGATGATGTCCAGGGCGCACAGGGTGATGTGGTTGAAGCAGTTGAACGCCCCCCGGCCGGCCTCCTTCTCCAGCTTCTCCATCAGGACCTCCGCCTGCTCGTTCATCACCTCCAGGAACTCGGTCAGGATGGAGAAGTGGAAGGTGGGGGTCAGCATCTTCCGGCGCCTGCGCCACTTGTCCCCGGTGCTGAAGCGGAGGAAAACCGTTGTGTTTTTGTCCTGCCGGTAACGGTGAGTAAAACCCCGGTTCTTTTACATTTTCAGTTTTTATTATTTTATTTTTATTTCCCTTTTCAGCAGTTGGGGTTCGACGGTATCTGGTGGTCCAGACAGGGGCCGAAACTAGGACGCTGTTGGGCAACAGAACCCACCTGGTCAACAGACCCGTGCCCAGCCAGGGGTGCAGAAACTTGTAGGCATACGCTTTGTCCATGTGCTTGGGGTTGTTCAGCAACATCTGTGGAGGAACGCAGATTGGGTAAACATTCCCGTGCCAATAAAATCTGCAGCCTGCACTGTTGTGATACTAGTTTGGTCTACATATACATCGACCGAACTACGTATTACAATAAAACATGGAATTCAATTTGGAATTGGAATATCAATTTTCAAATAAGAAAATAGAATTTAGGTTAGGCGACAGCATGTTTTGATGAAACATCACTGGCTAAAGAAAAAGTAAATGTCTGGTTTACTGATAATTGGGAATGTGAATGGAGTTGGTTACCTCAATAGTTTCAGCGTGAAAAAGGAGGATAAATGGTATGGGTCCAATCCACAACTTCATCAGCCGCTCATTCCGGAACTGATTGGTGTATTCAATCACCTGACAGAAAAAGTCTACAAAATAATGAACAGCATTCATATTCAAGAAAATCAGTTTGTCCGACATCAATAAGTGAGCAAAGCCTGGATTAAAAGTTTTAAAATGGTGGTGAACTGCGCCGCAGAATTAAAGACTGCTCCGGTCATTTTCACCATGCATGCGCCCGTAATTTGATTTTTACCGGACGTTACCGGTACCCTGTTCGTGGTGTTCAGATAAAGTTGTATTTCAAGTAATTAACGCTTGCTTGCTTTTTTTTTCTCACCTCTCGCGTTGGCTTTCAACTGAAGGGCATCCCCTACGATCGGATAAGTGCCCTCGAGCCCCGGAATTGGTTTCATTTCGTTCCATTTGCGCAGATAGCCTCTGGATAGTTTATACGTAACGTAAGTCAGAAGAGCGAAGAAAAGTGAAACGGCGACGGAGCCTAGTGTGTATAGCGCGATCGCCATCTCCGTAACTAGCGCTGTCTTAGGACAGCGCCACTACTTGAACTTGAATTCGCACTTTTTTTATGTGACCTTTAGACTGGCCGCCCCCCCCCTGCTTTGCTCCCCGGGGTCGTTAAATAATAATTAGCCAGGTGCGTGAATTTAGCAGCACAGTTATATCAAGCGAGATCCTGAGGGTTAAAATATCCTGGCATATTGCGCCTAGGGTTTGCCAGAGACGCCCACTGCAGCACACCTGGTGCGAACAGGGCTTGCTGGATGTCCGTGTTCGGAAAAGAACCACATTACTCGAATTGATCGATACTCGTCTGCATTCTGCGATAATTTCACCCAATGTTCGGAAATGTACTGGCTAAAACTGACCAATTGCACGAAACATTACCAATACAACCAAAAACCTAAAGTGATAAAAAGTAGTTTTAAAAGTGTAATTTACTTCCTTTATTAACTCCTTGTCGAATGGGTTACAGAGTTGTTTATTAATAACCTCAACTTTATTAAGATAAATCAAACGTGACCGTTGTAACGAAATTCCATTCAGACTTCACGTGTGATATTGCGTTGTGAACCTGAGCGGAGTGGGTTCCTGTGACCCCGGTTATAAAACAATACCTATGCCCTAATTGTTCCAATCTTTACTGCGACTTAGGTAATTTCCTTTGAACCACCACAAGAGTTCACTACAGTTCACAACTTGAATTCATGAATGGGTGGGGGTGGGTGGGATAATATTTCATAAAGGGGCATGGTTCAATTATTGTCTTATTCTGTGCACTATACAATGCATGTATTGTAAAGAACCAAACCGCAACTCGCAAAGTGAAAAACCTGCTAATCGAACATCGACTGTGGGGGCGTCCCGCCGTGAATTTATCTAATTTCATGAAATATTATATTTAATTCGTGCTCTTACTCAATGCTGAATAGAATCGCCATCGGAAATCTGACAATCGTTAACATTTAAATACACACAGCAGGAACAAATGACAGTGAATGTAAGCAATGCACTGAAACACTACACGTGCCTCTCAAAAGTGAAGGCAAGCTTCAAAGTCCGTCGCTCCGATCGGTTGTTACACGAGCAGCACGTGAACGGCTATAACGGTTGTAAGTATAGTTATCCTGACCGTAGCAAAATTCTGCCAAGGGGCCCTCCTATCTGACCTGTGAGCCATGTTAACCATTTGCGAGGGGGAGCGGGTCCCTTGTGTAATTGGCGGGTCCCTACGCAACTTGCGTAGTGAGCGTATAGGGCCGCCCGGCTCTGTGTAAGGTGGAGATGAAAATTCACACTAACAGGTTCAATTTCATCTGGTCTCTTAGATCATTTTTAAAACGATAGGTCGTTCAATCTGTAATTTTTATCACGTCGTGTGTTAATGCCAGTGGATAACGTACCAGTAAAACTACGCTGTAGCAAATACAACGTGACTGATTGATTGGCTAAGACGGACGGTTAAGGTTCACAGAGTGTAAGATAATACATAAGGTGTGTCCTCAGTAGAATTAATTAGTTTCGTAATTAAGATAATGTTGTCGTAATTCAGATAGTGTCAAATGCTGGGATGGGGTAAAAGCTGGAACCATACGGAACGGCCCGGAAGGATACTTTAATTCATTCAATTGCTTAAGAAAACAGCATAAAAAGTTGGAAACGCGGGAGAATCCGGCCCAGAAACCTCTTTTTGTCACCAAAAAAGCTATGGGAACACTGGGTTCCGAATTTGCAAAGACGACGAAATTATACACACAATGCAATTGAAAAGCAATTGAATTTATTGAAGTACCGTTCCGGTCCGTTCCGTCTCGTTTCGAGACATTTTAAAGACATTTTTAAGTTCTGTCGCAAAACAGCCATGACATTTGACGTTATGAATTATTGTCCCTCACACTGAAATAATTGTATAATATCATAATCATTTTTATATTGATATAGTTCATATTTTGTTATGCCATAAAATAAAGTTAATCGAGATGCTGATGCACTTTTTTTAAAGCGTGGTCTGCAGGCACTGAGCCACTGCCTCGTTCGCGTCCACGTCCAGAAATTCTAGCCGCCCTATATTTCAGCTTCGACTGAAGAGGCCTCTCAATTCTGTCAAAACAAAAGGCGACCCGGTACTTGCCATACATTTCCGTAGCTAGGATACGCATCACGGCGCGGTGGCTATGTGAGCGGTGGAACTGTGTATTGTGTCGATGAGATAATTTAGTATGTGGGGTTACCAGGGACCATTGAAAAGACTTGGTTTTACGTGCTTCAGTTTGAGAGAAGAACAAAAAATACGAATGTTTATAAGACGTAGCAAACTGTCAAAAAATAATAATAATAATAATCTGGTTTATTTAACTCTACCCTAACTATACTTACTTTACTTTCAACTAATCATGTTTACTTGTTTAACTTTATTTGTATATGTATATATTTATTTAAAACAACAATTGTCACGAACTTCAACTTTTTTTGCTACAAATAGGGCGTAGCCTGCCATTGAGCCAAAGGAAAAGGTGAAGATCAACCTCTGAGTAGGCCTCGGTCGTGTAAATAATATCTACAAACCAAATTACGCGTCTCACCTCTTCCATTGGATTTGAACGAAAGCGCATTGCCCAGCAGCGGATAGGCCGGACCTATGCCTGGAATAGGCTTCATCTGACTCCATTTACGCACGTAGCTGCTGAGAAGCTGGTAGGTGAAGAAGATCGTCAGTAATGTCAGGAATAAGAGTAATACTAAGGATCCGGCCAACAATTCGCTCTTCTCGAAAGTCATCTTCCTGGGACGGCGGACGCAAATTCCTCAAAGGGAATTTCAGCTTTCTCCCTGGTGGTATTTCGATGCGCAACGAGTCGCAGTTCTCCTCCCGCTGAAAGACTGTCTGCGCACTAACATGAGAACTTCAGTTCGTCCAGATCGGCGGGAGCTGCTTTGTTCAGAGTATCAAGACGACTTGTTAATGTCAGGTAAAGAGACACGTTTGATACCCGTCGCTGTTGCATTTAAAGTTGAGAATCGCGTATACTCCGCCTTGGTTTCCTGGCTCAAAGCGCGAGGTTCTTCAGGCTAAGATCTTTGTCGTGTCAAGTTGGCACTCTGAGGGCGCTCAACTTGTGCCAGTGGAAATCCTCGCAACTTATGTTCACGTCTCAATGAATGGGCCTATTCACGGAGTTCTTTTCTCTCTCTCTCTCTCTCTCTCTCTTAACCACAGCGTTTTAGAGGTAAACCCCTCATGTTTGAATGAAAACGCAATATTACTTATAAACATTTCAGGTTTTGTTTTAATTAAGATGGACATTGATAACGTTTAATATATAAATACCAAAATGCGTTCAAAACGTTTTGCAGTTTCGTGTTTTGTTCTTTTCTTAAAGTATAACTGGGAGTCCATTCATTAATATTGCACTCTCCTATTCTTACAGATGGGTGGACCACAGCCGTAATATCTTCACAACTCATCGGACATGCTGTTAATTAGACATCCTAGGTATCACCTGGCCCAAAGCGACTGTAGTGGTTAAGTAGTTGTCTATAAAGCAGTCGGGCTCCAGGTCCGAATCTAGGAGGTAGGTGTCCTCAATGTAACCACTGCTGCTCTTTGGTTACTTTGCCGGCAGAGGGCCCCAAAGCATCAAAATGGAAATGCAAATAATTTCCGCACGAAGACTAGAACTACGCGTCCGTACAAAAGCTCAGCAAATGGTCTCAACGTGGACGCTCAATAATATTTTTATAATAAGAATGGATTAACAAGAATGTGGTTTGCCAAAAAATACTGAATAGAATCGTATGTCTACTTCTCACGGTGTTATAATTAAGCGTTACGCAATAGAACTACGGTACTATACGCACCGTTCTTCACTGAACTGAATGGTAAAAAAAAAAAAAAACGGTAAGACCACGTCGTAATTAATGTTTTAACCCTTTGACGACTTCAAAGGGTTCGTTTTTAAACGAATTTTTGCCCTCTTAATGGGCCACGGGTGTGCAGTTCACACAAAGAAAATGAGCCGAAACAGTATATACAACTATAAAAAAATTGTTTATTCATGAAAGCGTTTCTTATAGCTAAAAAAAAAAAAACTTTAACAATGTCAGAGATATTTATGCTTTAGGAAAAAGCTTTGACACCTCAGTTATTCAATTTTTACAAATTAAGAATCAATTAAGCCACAGTGGCCAACCCGTCAATGTTAGGCGATGCGTCTAAGAGCTCTAAAAACATGACGTCTTCATAAGCCAAGCCTTAAACAATAAGATGATTTAACACCACTGACGTCAACACCCAGCCTCCAAAAAAACAGAAGCGTAAGCTACTGCAGCCTGTTGCTCGAACCCAGGGCCACCCGAAGCTTCTGCCTGAAGACGGGAATGCGCTCCTTCTGCAGGGGCCAGTGCAGGACGCACCGCGACCGTAACATCCCTCGCCGGAGGAGCACGGTCCGACTCAGCTTGTGGTCTGGAATGTCCTCCAGGAAGATCAGAACAATGGAGTCTCGGCTGTCCTCGATCACCTGGTGGATCGCCTGGTGGGCCTTGTACCTGGGGGCGGGACCGAGGGTGTCTCCTGTCAGACAAATCCTGCCTTAATATTAATACATTTCATGACCATTGGCATTTGCCAAACGCTGTCAGCTCCAAGAACAAAAATCCCCTCCCTGTACTGCTCTCAGAAAATCGAACCCGAGAACAGTGGTGTGCTTGTAAGCCATCTGTGAGCTGCGAGTTTGGGAACAGGCTGTTCTGTCATTTGCCTGATGAGTCCAGGCTGTCAGTCACAAAGAGAGACGCCGATCGTTATTAAAACGCAGCAAAAAGGCGACCTTGCTCAACCAGTGTGGAGCTCTTTGCTTTAGTATTGGTTTCTCTCTTTCCTACTATTCATAAGGAACCGGCCATCCGGTAGATTAGAATCACTTCCTCAGTGCTTCTGGTGTCAGTTCTTAAAAAAATACCTGCACGTCTTTTAAACATTACTTATCGTGGACGGAGACTTCACAGTAAATAATTCATTTTCTCTAACTTGCATTATATTTTGCCATGTATTATAATGTCGGCATTTAACGTAATTCCCTAAATCATCTTTCCTTTAGATTTTAAATAACTTTTTCATAAGGGAGCTTTCAGCATGCAATCAAAATATCAGACATTTTTTATAATATTACCTGGATTTGACATACTGGAATTAAATATTCCACTCACTGTCTGCACCAGGCGTCCTTCAGAAGTTTTTCCGACACGACAAAAACTATCTTCTTGGACTGATGCATCATCTCGACGATGGCCTCCAGTCGCGAACGGCCGGGTTCGAAGTCGCGGTCCTCCAAGCAAAACCTCAAGTTTGGGTCCTCCAGGGGCAGCAGATGGCGCTCAACCCATTTCAAGTCGTCGTCCACATATATTATGTAGGCATCGTATACAAATCTGTTCTCGCCCAAGTCCACCTCTTTGAATCCAAGGGTGCGGCTGACGAGCACGTTCCAGTAGAACTGTATTCTCCAGCCCTGAAAGTGAAAGACCATGGCGGTCACCAGCAGGGTCAGGACCGCCGTGCTGCTCAAAATGTACAGAACTTGGAAGGGGGTATGGTCCTGGCAGGACAGCGGGTCAAAGTGCAAGACGGACCTGTTGAAGTAGGCGGGGGGCGTGTTGCAGATGTAGTCCGAGCGGAGCTTGGGGATGCTGGCGTTGGTGGTGTCCAGCCAGCCGACGAACCAGAGGACGCTGTCGCAGGTGCAGTCGAAGGGGTTGGTCTCCATGTGCAGCATTCTCAGGTTCCTGAAGGCCGGCTGGAACACCTCTCGTCTGACCGACGTGATGAGGTTCTTCTGCAGCCGCAGCACACGCAGGGAGCTCAGGTCATCGAAGACGGAGCCCTGGAGATAGTTGAGGAGGTTTCCGCCGAGGCTGAGCTCCTGCAGACGAGACAGCCCCCGCAGGCCTTCCATCGGGATTTCGTCAAAGCCGTTGTAGTCCATCTGCAGCACGGTGAGGTCACGCAGGTCCCTGAGGAAGGGTACAGGCCCACCCGGTGTGGCCCGCTTCCATAGGCGCGCCAGATTGTTGTGCTGAACCTTAAGGATCCTAAGCTGGTACAGGCCTCTCAGCAGGCTGGCGTTGACGTTGGCGATGTTGTTGTTGCTAAGGTCCAGGATCGAGAGGTTCCGGAGAGGATGAAAGGGAGACGGGTCCAAGCACAGGTCTCCTGAGATTGCCCGCCCGAGCATCAGGACCCTGAGGGTGGGCACCTGGACGAAAGACGAAGAGGTCAGCGTGATGATCTTGTTGAAGGACATGTACAGCTCCTGAATGCCGTCAAGACCCAGAAACTCTGCCCCCGTCAGGGTCTGAGAAATGAAATTGTGGCCAAGCAGCAGCTTGGTCAGGTTTCCCAGCCCCATGAAGGCGCCGGGTTCCAGGCGGGCAATGGCCGTGTCCGTTAGGTTGAGGGTCTGCAGCGGAGAGCCAGCCAGCGAGATGAAGGTTGCATTTTTGATGGTCTTCGGAATAGTTTTACTCCAGCTCAGGCTCAGACACCTCAGGCTCAGAAGGCCTGAGAATGTGTGCGGCGTGATCTCTTTGAAGGCTACGTTGTCCATCCACAGGGACTCCAGACGCCCGAGCGGCTGGAAGGAGTAGTCTTCGATGATCGGGTAGGAGGACGAGCGGCTCTTCGAGAGCGCTCTTCTCAGGTTGAGGGACAACAAATTCCCCAGCCCAACGAACATGCCCCTCGCTAGGAGTTTGAAGTTGTTCTGCTCGAGGGAGAGCCACTCCAGGGCCCGGAGCCATTGAAAGGAGCCGTTTGACACCGATGTAATTTTGTTGTGCGAAAGATCCAGGAGGGTGAGGTTGGTACCCAGCAGTCCGTTGAAGGTAACGTTTGTAAGTATGGGCAGCTGGACGTTCTGAAGCGAAAGGTTACGGATCTCGGTCCCTGACAGCACTTGACAGAGTCTGGATGTGCCCTTGGGGCCCAGCTTGCTGCCATCCACCACAAGGGCACGAATCCCCCTGATTGGCTGGAAGCAGCCAAGCTTAAACTGTGGGTCAGGGTGAAAATACATCATCACTTGAGACATTTACGTTACATTTTACTCATTTATCAAGAGGGCCGTATTTTAATAACAAACCAGCTGATGAAAGCAATTGATAGTACCTAGTTTCTTACACAGCACCACTGGGCCATCTGACCCACTACTTTTTCCTGAACTTAACTGTAAGAACCAGTGTTCACTTAGCTGAGCTAGATTCAGGGACGGGGTTAGGGTTGCACTCTGATACGGGGTTGGGGCTAGATTCAGGGACGGGGTTAGGGTTGCACTCTGATATGTTGTTGGGGCTAGATTCAGGGACGGGGTTAGGGTGGCACTCTGATACGGGGTTGGGGCTAGATTCAGGGACGGGGTTAGGGTTGCACTCTGATACGGGGTTGGGGCTAGATTCAGGGACGGGGTTAGGGTTGC
>JAOYSI010073762.1:0-19463 GCA_025775065.1 Hiodon alosoides | reverse complement strand
GACTAGTGACCAGTCCCCGGCAACAGGAAAAACTGTTCACTTCAATCCTGTGTAGAAATTTTGGGTGCAAAACTGGTGCACATTCTACTCAATGGTCATTAGTTGAAACATTCTTAGTATATTAATTCATGCCAATTGATATTCTACTCATGAAATACATGTAAAGCCCAACATGGTCTTGACAAGAATTAATTCATTTCATAATAGATATATTACTATGCATGAGAATCAACAACATTTTTCCTTACATATATTGAGATGTCCAGTAGGCCCCATCATTGATTATTCTGCTTCTAATTTTTTCTGAATGACGGTCTCAGGAAAACAAGAAGCATTTAAAGCAGCATGCTCTTGGATACAGTAGACATGTACACAAAATACTCCCACTTTTATTACCAATTTAACTGTAGACGTTCATTTCTTCTTTTTTTTCCCTCCTGAGAACATTTTAAAAGGTTTAAAAGGTCGTTAAGTTTAAAAATTATTTAAAATTATTCCAAGAGATGCATATAATGAGTTGTAGGAAGATCAGTCACTGTGCTGTATTGCTTAGGAAAACAGTTTTCTTTGCTCTCTGTTTTATACATTTCTTCTAATTATTCACTCATTCACGATATGTTTGGTCCTTTGGTATACCTAAAGAAAAAAGAGTGCAGAATTGGTGTTACAAAGGAACCTGCTTAATGGGGAGGAGCAGTTCCGCTTTTAGCTTGTTCCTAAAGTAGTAAAGCATGACTAAATTCTAGTAAAAATTATTCTTTCTGCACAATGTATGTGCAACATGAGGCAGAATTTACATGCTATCATAAAATTATACAGTGTAATGTCCATACACTTTGTTTTACAATTATGCCGTGTAATGTCTATTGTGTCTGAGAACTTGGCACCACAGAAAACGGCAGGGTGTGCACGTGCGTGAAGGGGCACGTTGTTGTTTCTTCGGCATTATATAAGTAACTTCACAAACTGTGGCCATTGTGGAGCCCGTTGAGGTGGAGAGAGAAGATTATTTTTAGAAGGTCACATGGTCGTTCTGAGCCCAGATTAAGCCAGTTAACCTGACAGCGCTACCTGGCTCTGGTCATGTTTGGGATGCAATTGCAACGCCTGCTCTGATTTTGGGGACCATGTGGCCGCAATCTGAGGGCTTTGTTAATAATCTGGTATTAATGTGACGATTATGCACCTGTGCGGTTTGGAAAAACACATTGTCCCAATCTGATTGGGTCATTTGGTAATCACATTCAACATTCTTCATTCCTGTTTCTCAAGTTTTCCATTAATATTATGGGAAATATATACAGAGTATTCACCCCCCAGATTATTCACAATTTTGTTGTTTTACCACTTGGAATTCAATTGGATTTTATTGGGATTTTTTGGTTTAAAAAAAGGGTACTTAAAATTACAAGACAGCCTGCCCAAGACTTTGGATGAGGCGGGAGAAGGTGCATTCTTTTCCACTGCGGGCATATCCAAATCTCCCTGAAAGGCAAAGTTCCTGTATTTGTTTATTGTCAGAGAAACATCTTTGCTTGCGTACAGGGAGTTTCCGTGACGCACTGTATTTATTTTATCGGACAGCACAGTCTTTAGGGTTAAATTAAGCGTGGACTGCCTTTTCTTCTAAATCAATTATTCAAATAAATTATTCAGATAAAATTCCTACGACTGATTTCTCATGTGGAATCTCTTGCCCAAATTCCCTCCCCACTGACCCCTTCATAAGGCTCATATTTTTAGATGCATCAAGTGCAACATTCAAATGATGTCAAGATGTGTAAAATATTAAAAATAGTCACAAGGCGTTATGAAGTAGAAAACATTGTGTGTCTTTCAAAAAAACAGAACAGAATGTTCGTCATCGTGGATTCATCTGCGCTCATATCAATGTACTCTTTCCGAGTCAACCTGTTCCTGTCAATGTCTGTTTGTCAAGATATTTCTCCATGGCTAATAATCTGACAGAGAGCTACCCTTGTCACAGCTTAGTTTCAACATTGAACATTTACAGTGACCACTCTGTGTGTATCTTCTGTTAATAGATTCATGGGGAATGCTCATACACAAATAGAATTCATATATATCCCTTGTAAATTCCGTCTCAATGTAAACACGCTGAAGTTACGCAATCCCTTGAGTCTGACGGAAGTCACAGGCAATTAAGAATTCACAAACAAGACTGAGCTGCAAGGCAGTTACTGATGGTCCACCTTAAAGCTTTGGGAACCAAATTAAGATACTCTAAATATGTCTAAATCCAGACACACTAATTAAGAAACCCAGCCAAATCATTTGAAAGGGGCCATTGGTTACCAAATTAAACATCACGTAAAGCATTTTAATATGCGTATATATATTTCAACATTTGTATACCTGAAAATGTCAACATCTTTCACTCTTAAAAAAGAAGGTGCAAATTAAGACTTTTGCGTAACAGATGAGAAAAGAACACCCTGCCTCAATGATTACTTCGCCCCAGAGAAAGCAGAACTGTCTAATCGTTAGATTTGATTAGTGTCGGAGGAGCTGCAATTAGACAGTGGCTGTGATGTCCCCTTCAATGCAAGGGGAGGGCTTGTTGTCGACTCA
Source organism: Hiodon alosoides (assembly GCA_025775065.1). NCBI lineage: Eukaryota > Metazoa > Chordata > Actinopteri > Hiodontiformes > Hiodontidae > Hiodon > Hiodon alosoides. The sequence goes on along the minus strand of JAOYSI010073762.1, from coordinate 16,871 downwards.
AGGAATAATTAGATAAAATGGGAGAGGGGCTAATGTGGATTGGCACTGCCCTGGAAAACAGGCAGAGCTGTCAGTCTTGGGGGGCCTCTAAGGGGGGCCTCTACAAAGTCAGTGGATCTTTGGGGCACTTTGTTAACCATTCTCCCAGGCATGTATGTTTCAAATATCTCTTCCTCCGGGCCCTCCGCCGAAACTGCCATGCAGACAGAACTTCTTATTACACTCCTAGTCCCCGAGATAGGGAGATATCAAAGCTGTTAACGAGCAGTAGTCAAGTACTGAATCGTGGAGTGAATTTCTAGATCTGTCATTCCTTGGATTGCTCCGGTGAACATCTAGCTACGTAGGTGGGTATCTTGGAAAAAATAAGCTTTGTTGATTGGAATAAGCAATCAGCCAAGAAAACAAGTAACATTACAACAATTTGGACTTAAATCTTCAGCCTCTTCAGCCAATCAAATTAACAGCCAGATACCTCTTGTTATGAAGCTAAGATTAATTCCATCTGTTTTTAAACACATTGCACGGAACACAACACCGATCCAGCTTGTTTTAAATTGCCTTTTAAACCATTGTTTATACCTAAACAATGCCCTTTTGGAGCTTGAACCAGAGTGCATCAGAAAGACTAACGGAGGACAAGAAGAGAAAACAATGGCAGTGACACTCTACCATCATTTGACATGTTTAAGCTGACAAACACATGTGCCTGATCTTTTAGTTCAACAGAGTAGCCTGTTCTTGTCATCTCTCTTCCAGTTCATTGCTGGATTTTTGTCTTCTTTGTCATGTCTTCTTTATTGTGAATATCTAATGATCGCCACCGTTTTTTCTAGATCTCCTCGCCTCCTTCTGTTTGTCAGTCAGCAACAGTCCGCACCTCAACCTGGAATTCCACAAACAGTGCTCCCACACTGAAGATGCGGAGCCTGCCAGCCTCATTAGGAACCAAACCAGACCGACAGTCAATGGTAAAGTGTCACAGATACATGCAATACAAACTAAAGGATTCTGGCGGTGTTGCCGCGCGGAGCTTTCCATTGAAAGGACATCCACAGGAACAAGAGCTGTGACAGGCGACCGGCCCCCGCCTGAAGGATCAACCTCAGTCGGTGACCGGCACAAAACGGAGGAAAGAAAACTGCTGTAAAACTGATTTATTAAAAACTCTGAGATCACATTTCTCTTGAATAATGCAATACTGACAGTGTAGCGTTACAGTATGTGAACTGACAACCACAGCAATACTCACTGTGACCACACATTTAAATCCGCTTTGGAATGGATTTAAGAAAACAAAACATGATTTCAGTAAATTTATAACTTTAATTCCAATATGGGTTTTGTCTTTGCCTTTTAATTGCAACCCAAATTAACAAACATTCAACTGTAGACATTTCTAGAATACATGAAATTGTATAGTGAGATGTATTGTACATGGTTGAACTCTCCCTTTTCATGTCACCTTATGCGTTTTCGGCATTGCTATTACCTGACGTAAAAATGAATTCAATCAGACAATGAATGATCTACTGTAAGTCATTCTTAAGAACAAATTTGTCAAAACATGTACTCTGCAATAACCCTCGGATGGCCTAAACAGCCATTGACACACATCAACGTAACTTTGTTCTCATGGGGTCTTAACACTGAGATATTAGATGTAAGGCATCAGTTTCCATGGCAAGCAATGGCGATTTGAATCATGTTTCAGTTACATCTCATATAATGTACATCTGACAAAATGCAATATCTGTAAACACCCAGAAATTAGGCATATAAAAATAAATCTGAGGTAACTAGTGTTAATTAATGCCGTGTTTCTTTATATTAATAATGGAGTCTTGGTGTCGTGCTGTGGTTAAGGAACCAAACCTGTTAACTGGAGAAGTTTGTCAGTTCAAAACCCAGGAGGGAGGCTCTGCTGTTGTACTCTTCAGCAAGGTACTTTTGGGAAAATTTGGGAAAAGCTATGTATATGCCATCGTGTGTAAAGGGCGTAGGCTAAGCAATGTAATGTTTCTTTCAGTTCTTTTTTTTAGACCAGAGCACTTTTGATGTTAGCACGTTTCCACTACCATGAGGAAGCGTTAGATTAGTGATGTGCGAAATTTCGCACAGTAACAAGGTTCTTGACAAGCTCAGCGGCACGCTCTTGTGGCCACAACGACAGCGCGAGCTGATGGAATCGGGACGCCTCAGCTCTTCTCCCCGTGCACAGGCGTCTGGTCCCCCCGGCGAAACAGCAGGCCCAGACCCTTCCTGAAGCGCCGGTCCCACACGCTGTAGATGACCACGTTGCAGCAGCTGTTGGCCGCCAGGATCCAGAAAGCGAAGAAGGAGAAGTTGCACCATGCATAGCCCACCACGTTGCCCAGGACAAAGACGGCGATGGGGGAAAATGAGGCCGTGAAGGCGAAAGTCAGGATGCCGATGGTCTTGGCGGCTTTGATGTCCGAGAAGGAGGGCCGGTGCGAGCAGCCACTACCCTCCCCACCGAGGCTGCCCTCTGACAGGAGCTTGCGCTTATGGGTGTAACGATGGATGCTGGCGAAGGACAGGATGTTGACCACCAGAGTCCCACCCAGCAGCGTGAAGTCGAATGCAGGGAAGAGCAGCAGGATGTTCCCATCTGGGGGTGGCTGGGAGGCCCCGTCCCACAGCAGCACGTAGTTGCACATTCGGCTGCACTCGTTGTACTCCATGGTGAAGTCAGGGCTGAGGAAGAGCGGCGCCAAGGCCAGGAGGAAGCTGCCGGCCCAGGAGAGGAGGATGAGGAGCTGGGTTCGCCGCAGCGTCACCAGGGAGTCTTTTCGCAGTGGCCACAGGATGGCCACGCTGCGCTCCACCGTCATCAGGAAGATGGTGCTGATGGACACGAAGGTGCATCCAGCAAACACAGGGCCGATCAGCCGGCAGGGCTGCCAGGCGCCCCCCAGGCCGCCCCCATTGGAGGGCGATGACTTCCCCTGGTACCACACGGGGGGCACACTAGTCACCATAAGCGAGATCTCAGTGTAGACAGAGAAGGGCACCACCAGCAGGCCCACCATCATGTCCGCGGTAGCCAGGGATACTGGGGAAAACAAGCGCACAATGTTCACACACGGCTCCATAGACAAATCTCATCATCTCAACTTCTCCCTCTTAGTTCACTGTAAAACCAACCAAGAATCATTTAAGCAATAGTCCTTTAAACTACTAATGCCTGTAATTCAGGCAACATTCAAAACATTCATGTTTTCTGTCATGCATGGCTGGAAACTGTCATGCATGGCTGGTATTAAATACATTTTATTAAATAAACTTTGGGCTTTCTGAGCAGTTCATTCAGTGAAGGCCTTCGACCGAGTGCAGGCGGAGTTCTATGACCCGGATTTCGCAAGTTCAAATTCCGATAATGTCATTAGCCGATAGTGACCGGGAGAGCAGAGCACCACCCGGACTGGGGCGGGTGAAACTGGCAGGGCTTCTCCCAGCTCATCGCTAACCTGCGTTTCCTGTCGGCTTCCCAGGAGCCTGCAGGCTGGCAGTACTGTCAAGAGGGATGTGCCTCTCCTCCAATTGGCGCTGAACCTCTCGTACGTGCTGCGTAGCCTGCAGTGTAAGCAAAGCGGATTTTTTTGTGTTTGCTGAAATTGCCCATCGTTGTTCCTGTCTCTATGATCTACGTCAGTATTTGGTTTCTTCGTCTCGGGTCTCAGAGTTAGTGTTCTGTCTTTCGTCGCCACGTTTTGACCATGTGCGCTCTTATTTTATCAAAAGAACTTTCTTGCGCTTGAAGCCTGGTTTAAAAAAGTTATAAACATTTTTGTATCAAATGTATATTCTGAGATAAACAGAAATCTTCTGTCCCGTCTCCCCTTCCACACCAAACTTCCACCGCAGGGGGCCGACTGAAATTTGGCTTGACTGTTGGTACATAGTTATACTGAGCAAGACATTCAGATTTCTATGAACTTAGCGTAAATTATAAATCATTGCAACAAATAAGGAAAACTGTAATAGTTCAGTCGACTGTGATGGATTTCCCTTTGACAGAGCGTTCTCTTTGAAGTTTTTGATGTGTGTGTTGCCTCCCTGGTTGGAGGTGTCTGATGGCTCCACACACCTTTCAGGTACCCCTGCGGCGTGCGGAACTGGCGTGTCTGCATGAAGACGGCGAGGGTGACCACGTTGCCGACAACGACGGCGAAGGCCAGGCAGACCATGAACACCACGGCCAATGTGCGGGTTAGCAGGCCGCAGCAGCAGATGGTGCACAACGGGGCCTCCGGTCCAGGTGCAGAGGCCGTCCCATTAGGGCCCTCCGTGGTACCCATTAGCCCCTGGGTCCGCAAGGGGATACTCAGGTTTCTGAGGTGCGATGAGATCGCTGGCTACTTCTGGCAGCAGGGGTTGAGGTAGAGAGGCCTTAGGACAGGCCCTCCCAAGGTTCTGTGTGTCCCTGTGTGGACAGAGTGGAACACAGTTAGAGGCACTCAGCATGGGGCAAAAATGACTGCACCTTTACAGCACCCAGTTCCTTAGCAGACGCCATCGTGTAGACTTATAGGCTTTGCACTTCATCACCCATTTCTCCCATTTCCTGAAGAATGTTTGATTAAATATTTATTTTATTAAAATTACTTTGACTTAAATTTAAAATTGCACTGACCACAGCCTCAGAAATCAGAGCCATTGATGCTGTTTCCAAGCGGGTATCTAGGTTTTGTACCCAGGAAAGGGTAACCTCTTCGAGGGCCACGGTGTCTGGTCATTTTCATCCACCTTCTTAGTTGTTTAATTGATGTAATTATTAGGAAATTAACTTCCTTTATCAGGGTTTCAAACTTAAATTACTTGCTGATTTTTTTCTGCTGGGCTTTAATGACCAGAGTGCAGCACCTCTAACTTGGCTACTGAAATAGATTTGAAAAGTTTTCCCACAACCCGAAATCCATTCCAATTTAAATAGAAAAATATAACTCTGAAACAGTTCATGTGAGAAAATAAAAACTGAATTCTCTTGGTGAGACGAACTGTATGGGGAATATTGGTGGGCAGAAATCTTGAAATCTTAGCAAAGACTATGGTAAGGAATCCAGTCCAGGTTTTGACTGGGCCATTTACATTTACTTGTTTTTAGACACTCCTGTATCACTTTGGCTGTGTGTGTAACCAGAATTAATCAACACCACCAAAGCTCAAAGCTCTTTAGACTTCATAGAAGCTCAAATGCTTTGAAGGCACTACTCAACTGTGAGACCTTACAAAGATAAGTGTATTTAAACACTTATTTTGCGATTGCATTTATTGTGTCAGTTCTGAGGGGAATTTGCTACAGTTGACCTTATCAGTGTCTCAACAAAGGGGGTGAATACTTATCTAAGAACAGAAGTTCAGGTTTTTAATTTAAATTGTTTTTTTTTAACCCCCTTCCCCCAGCCACCACAAGCACACACACAATTTTTCTCACATTGAAAGTGTTAAGTAGTTGAGAAGGAAAAACCTCATCCACCAAGATTTGAGATAACAAAACACATTTTAAAAGGTCAATACTTCCCATGTCTGTAGGTACTGTAGATAATTATAATGTGATAATTTAATCTGAGTTTGCACAGAACAGCTGGAGTGGAGAACAGCTGGGTATAGCCCAGAAAACTCAGTGAAGAAATTCTGAAGAAGAGTAGAATGGAAATCCTGTACGTGGTTCTTGCATTTTACCCTCGTCATTCTCACAAAATCATTCAACGGGCCATTATTAGTAGCTTATTTTGCCTTGCAAGTGACTGCAAACACGTTTCTCTACTTGAATTTCTCACGTCTAATCCACACATATTGTTAAGCGATTGCAGTCTCAACCAAGCGGGCCAATTTTAAAGAAAATTTCCAATTTCGAGCCTTTGCCCTTCAATCTGTATGTCCGCCGTACGTGCTGAAGTGAATTAGGATGTGAGGGGAGAAGTAGACAGACAGGGAGAAAAACAATACTTAAGAGGAGACGCGCTACAAAAACTAATGCCATAGCGTGCCCTATCTCTGGCAACGAACAGGCAACGACTAGCGGGAAGAAGCGCAGAGTCCAGACTCATGGCGATGCTCAAGCGCATACACGGTGACTAAATAAGGAAATATTCCACTCCGAAGACACATTCGAATTGTTGATTTATTTAGGAGCGGCGAAAAGGGGGACGCTTTACAAAACAGAAATTATTGGCCGCCAAACTAACAATACACTACAATTACCTGATTAATAAGCGCGCGCTCAAAGTTATTCCCTGTGTTCAAACACGTGGAAAGTATATATTTCCGCGAATGCTCGAATCTCACTAAATCTGGAAAAGTATTGGTTGTTCTCTCTAAAAGAACCGCTTTTATGCAGCGATGGTTCTTTGGGTTAATTGGTCCTTGTTTTTGGAGGTAAAAAATAAAGCTGAAAACGTTTATTGCTGAGATGAACTGATGGTAGGATGGTAAATCGTTTACAAAAGCATTTCTCTGTAATTTCTTTTAATTAGTGATTGCTAAAATTAAGAAAATAATGTAATTATGGATTGTGGTAAGTGCCCATGGAACACTTGCGCCTCTTTAAAATATCGGCTTGGTCTACTTGTCGGTGCATTCGTACTTTTCCAGCTCGCTATTCCCGACTCTGGTTACATGCCTCCACGATCCAAAAGGGTGTTTCAGTGACATAGATCTACACGTTATGGTTCATTCCTCTGACATAGGTCATTAGACATAAGACCTAAGACCTAGGGAGACTCAATTAAGGTAAAAGCATTTTCAAAACATAGTCTTACAAACGAGTGATTAATGTCTATGCTGTTGTATTATCTTATTGTCTAATTTGTAGATTTACTTCTATAGTTTCGTCTTTATTTTGTTATCCTTGCATGTTTAATGCTATTTACAAACACAGTTTATTATTATCATTATTGCTATTATATAAACAGACCAACTAAAAATGGCCTTAAAAACTGTTTTACGGGACTGCACGACGACAACGCACAGAGAATTACGAGCATGAAGTGACTCGGTTTTCAAATCAACGCTTTAAATGCTTGAAAACCTATTTATACAAGAAAAATAATCATTGATTTCACTTAGCAATTTCAAGAAATTATTAAATTCCTAATAAAGCATGGTCAATGTAGTTTACCTATGAATGTACTACAAAATTCAAACGTGTCTCTATTTAATTGGAATACTTTAACAGGCTAAATGTAAGGGGATGTTGAAATATTAACAGTGCTTAGTGAATGCTGTCCTTGTAGCAAACATTAAGATCCTTAAGGCTTACCCTTTCTGTTTTGCCCGCAACAAAGCCACACAGCACTTGTGAACATGCCCTTAAAACCTATGTCTGAAAATTGTCCAATGCAAAGGAAGTCAGATTTTTTAAATACTAATTGCGAAGCTATAAAGTTTTGGTGCGATACAGGCACTCAAAATTTTCCTGTCCTTTACCCCGCATGATTTAATTCAGGGAACTCCTTAATGTCAACAGCATGCAATTGGGGTGGATTAAAAGCCCAGTTTATGTCATCAACATCTGCCCACTTGGAATGGTATGGGAACAATTTGTCTGTATGTATAGTCAGGTACAGTACATGTAAGGTTAGAGAAGCCACATTTGGTACAAGTACAGTTAGAAAGAACAGCTTCACCATGTAAGCCTACATTTTTATTTCATGTATTTCGACAAACTTGGACAAAGAGAAATATCCCAGCAACGACCTAGTAATGTCATGAGTGTTACTTGTTAGCAAGGATTGATTCTAGTTGGGTCAGGCCTGGGACATATTGTATTTCTCTGCATGTAAAGCATCTTTGTGAAATGGAAACATGTGAAAAGCACGTTATAAAAATAAATTGATTGATTGATTAATTGAGTTGGTTATATATGATGATTTAACCCTTGTGTATATTTGATGAATAAACATAGCGTGCCTCCTGGTTTTTGTAAAGCTAAAATAGGTTTCCAGGGATACAGTATCATAATAAATTTAGCCTACCAAACATCAGTAATACATTAAATACAGGGTGTCTATCCTGAAAAGTAAGGTTCCATTTTCTGATAGAGAGAATGACAGAGAAGATTAGTCCGTAGTGCTGCCAGATGGCGAAGCACGATTCACTCCATAGAACGCGTTTCCACTGCTCCAGAGTCCAGTGGTTGCAAGCTTTTTCGCCAGCTGACACTTGGGATTTTGCATGGTGGTCTTAGGCTTGTGTGCGGCTGCTCAGCCATGGAAACCCGTTTCATGTGCTGACGTTGCTTCCAGGGGCAGTCTGGAACTCAGCAGTGAGCGTTGCAATGTAGGATAGATGATTTTTAGTGCTATGCGCTTCAGCACTTCTGTGAAGTGCAGTTCTGTGAGCTTGTCTGGCCCGTTACTTTACGTGTGAGCTTTTGTTGCACCTAGACATTTCCACTTCACAATAACAGCACTTTGATCAGGTCAGCTCCAGCAAGACCAAAATTTGACAAACTGACTTGCTAGAAAAGGAGTCATCCTACGGCAGTGCCTGGTTGAAAGTTACTGAGCTCTTTAGTATGACCTATTCTACTGCCAGTGTTTGTTTATGGAGAGTGCATGGCTGTGTGCTCAATTCTAGACACCTGTCAGAGATGGGTGTGTTTGAAATAGACAAATCCACTAATTTAAAGGGGTGTCCATATACTACATGTCCATATAGTGTTTAAATTATTGGTTTCTGACTAATGCATTTTATTTAGAAATGTACTTGTGGAAGCAAGCAAACATATTGTCAGGTATTTGAGATTTTTAAGTGCAAATGATATTTAACTGAAATTAAAAAGCCAGGTTCTGATATGTATCGTACAAACTGTAAATTTGCTCCAAAAACAAGATATTTTCTGACAAACTTCTCAAAATTCATATTTCAAAATACTAGCAACTAGCGTTATATAACAAAATTACAACATATTATGTTACGGAAATATCAGTACTTAGTCCTATTACATGCTATTTTAAATTACTTAATACTTAATCTCAGCTATTCATCATGTAATGTAAAAATGGCATCTGCATTGCAAGTACTGTTCCATGTTGTTAATGAGCCCAGACGGAAGACACTGAAAGCAACTCTGATATATAAGGCAAATGCATTTAGTGGCATCAATAAATAAATAAATAGTCTGTGATGGAATATGGGTGTATATTACGATGTGTGTGTGTGTGTGTGTGTGTGTGCGTGTGCGTGTGCGTGCGTGTGTGTGGGCCTGTGTGTGTGTGTGTGTGTGTGTGTGGGTGTGGGTGTGTGTGTGTGTGTGTTTCTTTGTCCTATACTGCCAGCAGCCCATCCAACTATCTTTAGCCTGGCATACCAGTGTAAAACTAAAATCATGGAGAAATTACAGCATATTCTAAATACAAACAGAGAAAAATCATTTGCCCTTTCTGTCACACTTAACATTATGTAACCAGCTGCCATATGGGCAATAAAAAACGGATATTGTTTTGTTAAAAATAATACATCTATTGGTCAGATTTTAGTTGCTTTACCGTTTAAACATATTTCTCTAAACAACAAAACACCAAAAGTGCAGCCTTAAGAGAGTAAACTAAGAATAATTTAAGACACATCTTTGAGACCCATGACTGTGCACTCAAAGAAGGAATCAAGACCTCTTACCTTCATGTTATTGGTGAAAAGTCCACTTTTTGTCCCTCTAAAATAGCAAACCCGAAGACTCTAATCACGATCCAGCTCCAAAATCTTCGGCTCGTGTCGGGAACAGATTCCATTCCTGGTCATTGCACCATGTTGAAAACAAACAAAAAAAATCAGTAATCAACCGGAGAAGGCTCCTGCTGTCGTTCTGGCACAACTCTCAACTTTCTCCTTTTTTGCTTCACTCGCTGCATCTCACTCCTGCGCTGTCTCTCCCTCCCTCTCTCGCTCGCTCGCTCGCTCGCTCACTCACTCCCGCTAACAGAGCCACAGCTGCCTGCTCAAGTCTCCCGAAGCTGCAACCCCCTCCTCGCCTCTCTCTCTCTCTCACACTTCTCAATAGTTTCTCTCATGCCTTGTGTTTATTCCCAGACCTGCCCCGCCACTTACACATACACGCATAGAAACACACCTACTCTATTCGGTACATATATCGATCCATGACGGACATTTTTATTTCAGTGTCCCTGTCTTCCACAGCCTCTCTATCTTCTCTCCTGTCAATCATACCCCCTCTCTCCCACCCACCAGTGCTCCAGCTCCAGGGAACTCCATCTATCTCTCCCGTCTCCCGCTGGGTATCTCGCTGGGGGACATGTTTTCGAACATCTACCAAGATTCATAATCAGAACCCATGTTATGGGAGAGAGCCCATATTTGACGGGTTTCATGTTCCTCTCTGTGGCGTTGCAGGAAGCCACCATTGTAAGGGCTTACTTGTCAATGTCAAATCTCCGCTTTTGGTTGTTGCGTCTCCAGAGGTGAGAGACCTCTCTCAAGAGCAGACACCGGTGTGAAGTCTGCAGAAAAATGACATTTCAGCTTTGTTCTCTCATCAGCCACAGGCTTTACTTTGTTTTCTTTTTAGTCAAACGTAAGTAAATCCGCAAGAGGCTGTCATCCGCGGAAACCGGTTTTTGATAATAGCAGCTACAACAGTATTAATACTAAAGTAACATCAGAAAGGCATTGCCTACATTCACAGCAGACAAGAGAGGATGGCTGCTTTGGATAGTAGGTTTCACTGTTAGTGCACCGTGTGAAGTACTCTGGGTGTGCTAGAAGTTGTGCACCAGTCCATTCAAAGGGTTGCGTTTGAACTGACCTCAATACCATAGTACCATAATATAGAGCAGCAATTCGTTGAAAAAGACCATGTATTATAAACAGAATGTATTTATTATTTATTTGCTCCCCTCTTGCATTCAAAGGTGCGACGTGTTTGCGATAGTGCCACAAAGGCTTATATTAAATCACTTAGAAGATGTTACATAATAGCCTGTCCCCAGCAACTGTTGAGCTCCCAGGGGATTTAAAGACAAACGCTGTATCTGATCCGCCCACCTGACTTAGATGTGTAAATTAGACCAAATTAATCAGGAGACCCAGCATACGTTCAAAACCTTGACAACCCGCCAATCTCGTGTAGTAAAATTGTATTTAATGGCGGTGTCGTAAGTATATTATTTATTCTACTCATAAAATGAAAATGCTATTAGATTCTGTTATGTAGATAATAATAAAACGTTTGTGTGATAAGCATGTTGCCAAAGGTTTGATTTGGTCCCAGTCTATAAAATCAGACGCGATACGACCAGAGTGCGAATTACACAATGACAATCGGGGGATCAACTTTTCCATCATGAATATGATAAATATATTGTAATATTTACGATTACAGTTAAGAACGATATATTAAGGTTTTGAAACCCGCCCTGTTGTTCTTCCCTCTTTTTTGGGGGGGGGTCTTAATCCCCCCCGTAATTCGAACCCTGGATACAATTAGCCTGAACATCAGGTTTAAGTTAATCAATTTAGCCTAATCGTAACCGACAAGCTTCTTTTTCGTCGTTTTTCTGAAAGGTGTTACGTAATCGCAGTGTGTTCAGTTACTGCTTTCAGTGATAAGTGCCAAGCGTAACTAATTAATATTGTGGGGGAAAAAAATGTCACTGTCATCATGCATAATTAAGTTTGAAATATTATCACTAGTGAAGGTGCGAGACTCATGTAGCTTACACGAAACCCCCCAATAGTTCAGACATTGCTGTGCATTATAATGTCAGCTTGTATTGTGAATATAACTATAGCTTGTCCAATAACCAGTGTTCCACGATAAAATAAGCTGCGGCCGATGACTTAATATAAATAACTTTTTTTATTATCGAAGAGTAATCGGATCTACCCACGACAGAAGGTCAGATTGGATTACTGCTCTTAATATGAAGAAGAGAGGAGTAAACTCGTAACTGTTCTATGGCTCAAGGATATTAACTCTATTACAAACACAAAACAGGTTTATATGTTTAAAATATAAAAAACTATAGGCCATATGAAAATATTGCAAACAAATATTACCTGCTTCATTATAAACAATACCATTAGACCTATATAAAAATAAATGTTGCATAGCATTCTTCATAATGGTCTATAACACTCTGCAGGTGAACTGGTGCGATTTGCTTTACACAAGCTGAAAACTCATCAGGTCAACAGCTGCATTACAGTATAGTTTTGGCAGAACCAGCAGGATCCATCCTCCAAACACATAGAGGTTAAAATAGCCACACACTGCCTCTTTCTTATTCAACCTAAGTACAGTTAGACTAATTGAAATCAGCTTTCAGCAAATGTAAGTAATCAAAAATACTTATTATGTTAAGAAATCACTGTGCAGGTGTTATGTATAGGAGTGTTTCACAGAAAACCAGGTGGGGTGCTGGAAGTGGGTCTGATATTCTGCCAACACCTGACGCCTCAGTCCTGAAACCCCCCTAGGAACTGTTCTTCGGATGCTCGTGTTGTATTATTGATGCTTATATTACTTTGTTGTTTACTTATTTTGTTTATGCGTAGATTATTATGGGTACATTTTGTGTAAATTATGAATTTTTATTGATGTTATCTCTTTGCAGCATTAGTCTTATACCTGCTCTCAGTAATTGTCAATAGAGCAAGATAGCTCAGTTTTGTATTGCCCTTTAACCCCTCACTGCTGTTGTCACTGATCACATGACATGAACCCATTTCCCACTTTAGTTCCCACTGAAGGTTTTTCAGATCGCCTAATCCGGGGGTTGCGAGTGCTGGTGCCGGAGGAGCTCTCTGTGAGTCCAGACAAGTAATTTGATGCATTTGAATCCACTAGTTATTGCCTAATTGAACATCTTTAAAGAAAAATGGAAATGAGACCTCCTGGTGGTCCCTTAGGACTTGGAACCCTTGACCGTTTCAACTTTTTTTATAACTGGGTATATAATTATTGTGTTGAACTGCTCAGAAATAAAATCTAAAATCTAATACTCCAAAATGGAGCAGCCTAAAAATTGGTCAAAACAGTCAATTAGTATGCCTTGTCCTCAATGTTAAAATGGCCATGATTATTTGATGTATAGTCCCTTTTTCAGTTAAAGATGGCAAAATAAAATATAATATAGCATTTGGCCTTCACAAATGTGACAATTCAGAGCGTTCTCTGATAAGATCATTTAAAGTAATTGTTATTTAGTTGTTCATAGTGTAATATTTTATCCATTTATTTAGCAGGATATTTACTTAACTCATTTATGCTTACTATGAACTGTTCTATTTATATCGTATTTACTATTTTATTTACTCTTTTACGCGAAGTACCTTGCTACAAGGGCATGGAAGCAGGGCCACTCTGGGGATTTGATCCTAAAACCTTCCAGCTACAACCATGTTACCTTAACAGGGAAGCTACCTGTTACATAAAATGCTGAAGCAGGTCATTACCTGCTCCCCCCTACACACACGCACCTTTGGATTATACATGCTGTTTTGTTTCCTTTGAATGTCGTCATTCGTCAGGTATTGGCCATTAATCCGCAGGACTGGATTCCTGAATTTCTCTCAGGTCTCCTCAGTGTCTCCGGTCTCCACACTAGTCTCCTGGTTTAGATCTCTGCTCTCTCTTGTTGCCCCACAAACCATCAACCGCGCACTCTTCGTCTATAACACTATCACCTCCCATTTGTATCCTCCTGATGCTTCCTTACGGTTTTCTTTCAGGCTACTGTCCCCTTACTCCTGACTGAAGCCAACAACTGATGGTCAAGTTTGCAGCCAGGGTGCCACCCAATACTTAATTCCTCTCCGTGACAAATTTAGTCACTGTGCAAGTGCAACTCACCACCACTTGTCTGTTGCCCTAATGCACCATTCTGATGCATTCACAATGACTGGTCACATGCTCCCAGTTACCGTGTCTGAGGATGGGGTCCCAAGGCACTGCTCTGAGTTGTTTACCTGTCCTTCCTTATTTCTTTCATAAGAGCATCCGTCTGCATGAACAGGAAGTGGGAAACTTTTTTTAAAGCCATACAAGGGGTTTCTGTCAAACAATACTGATAACTAAAATAATTCTAAAGCCCCTTGATTTGCCACAAAAGTGGAACATTTTAATCCTTCTGTTATCATTTAACGAACAAAATTTAAAACAGATTTTGTAATATCTCAAAAATAACTATAATAAAAATAATTATAAAAATAATAATTGTTGAATTTCTTTTTGTAAACTGTTGTCTGTATACAGACACTATTTCACAGCTGTCCTTTGAGCGTTCATGGAGTCAATGAGTAATGTGTTCTTTTGCCCAATTGGAACAAAAGGCCCTTGTCAAACAAACATTAGACCTACATCCCACAAGCATTGGCAGGAATGTTCCTGATTGGGCAAACTGTTTGTATTGGCCAGCTGTCTTGATGTTTCCGGATTTTGTAAAATTATACATTGCTGAGAACAGTGATCGAAATCCACCGCTTTGAATAAAGGACACATTTCCCTTTTATGATATGGGAAAAAATAGACAGGATAATTACATTTTTGAGGTCTACATACTAAATTCCAATTTTAGAGTGTGATCGAATATGTCCATTGTAAAATAATCGGTCTATTTTGGCTGTTTTGCGCTGCATCTGACATTCCCTATCGAAAGCATGTGAAGAAAATGTCCACAGTCTTTGGAGGGCATGGTGTCATTGAGGCACTGGGGCGATGGCGATATGATCCTACCTAATGAGCGAAAGTACAAAAATAAACAGCAAACGCCATGCGTTACGTGCGCTTCAGTGGGGACTCGAGGCAAATCTGCCTTGCCTTTTTCTCTCATTTCACCATTGTTGTGTATTGTGAATGACACACTGTTTGCTTTATGGTTTCCCTTTTTTCATGTTGACACACAAAACGCACACATGCACACGGGCTTAGTAAACAACTGACATAAAAATCCCAGACACCTCACCAGCTGCATTCTGGGTCCAAAAACTCTGTGGGAATTAGCCATCAAAACACCATTCTGAGCTTCTGCAGAGCATATTCCAGGTAAATGGCCTATGAGGCACTGCTCACGATCACACGGAGCAGTAAGCATAAATCTATTTATATTAAATCCTCCAAAGAACATGGGCTTATTATAATATAATTACATGAATCACTCTTCTTTCATGACCTGATATTTCAGTCAAGTCCGGCCTGCTTTGTACGATTGACAGCAACTTCACAAATGCTTCAGTGTCAATCTTTTTTTTTCTTCGTTTTTGGACCCCAGCAAACAGAACTGACGGTTCCTGGTGGCAACCCAACAGAAATATGAAACTTAGCAACTTAAAGGCTTGATGAAAACTACGGCATCAGAGCACACGCACAGACTTGTAATTTTCGCAACTAAGAACTCCAATTGGCCTAATTTAAGCTTTTTGTATTCCTAAGGTGTGTATAAATTTGGCACTGAATAACTTTCAATTCCAAAAAAACATAAATTTGATGATTTGTGTGAAGATCATTGTTTAAAAAACATAGATGTATTTCAGACTAATAATACAAGTTCTGTGGTTTTTTTGACAGTTTAATAGCTCATTTCAATAAAATGCAATTTTCTGCCAATAAACAAGTTCACTGCCAGGGTGTATTGGGACAGCGGTGGCATGTTTTTACCCAGTACAGCCCAGCCAGCCCAGCCCTAGAGTGTCTCCGATGATGAAATACCCTGGACTGTTAACCTCCTGTGACGCAAAGGCATGTAAACCTGGCTTTAAAAGGAAAGTCTTACATTAGCTATAAAATGTAAAGCCGTACAACTATTCACAGTGTGCCTACAAAAGACCAAGGCCGACTGTTGAGACGTTGAGAGCCATCTCTACTGCAATGAGGTAATAATTTGTTTTTAGAAATACTAATTAAGGACAAACTCAGAGACATAGTAATTTTGCACATTATTTCGATATTTTTGTTATGGTAAGCTGGTATGGTATGGTAAGTTGTTTTTGGTTTCTTTAGATTCATGAAATGAAAAACAAAATATTCCAATGCACGGTGAATTTTAAATCAATAATTTCTGCATTTCTCTTATTGCATGAATTTTGACAAGTCTTCACAACAAAAATAGCTCCGAAAACCACAGCGGTGTTGTACATTTACATTTGTAACGCCCTAGTAACTATGGCTACGCCTGTGCTCACCTGATCTCTTCTTCCCGAGGTCACGTTTGGCCAACCTTCTCCTTGTCTATTGTGTTTGCCTGGCTGGTGGGAATTTGGCTGAAGATATAGACCAAGACCGCGTTTCAGGTAAACTCATGGCTCTTGGCTTCTAGGCCAAAAAAACAGGAATCCACCGCAGACAACCTAGTTGTAGCCATACACTTGGTTTAACTTTAGCATTTACCTTTGGGATGTTTTCAACCCAAATTGTCTTACACTGATCAACGGTTTCATAACGCTGGTATTGCTCATTGCCTTTAGGTTCTCTCTAAGCCACAGCGTTCGAATTTCAGTTTAGATCAAGTGAAAACATATGCTTACTGCAATACCCTAGAATGTAAGATTAGAAAAATTTAAGCTAAATATCCAGCGGGGGTTTCCTTCCCCCACAGTCTTTCTCACATAGTTGCAGATGGTGTGCAGAGGGTTACCCCTGTCAGAACTGTTCTTAACTGGGTTATGAGTCAAATAATATAAGGGAAAAAAGATTACTTGTTGGATCATTAGTTTTGTGTTATTTAGGGAGGACCAATAGAATAGAAATAGAAGAATCTTTTTTTAAAACCCTTGTTGGGTTACCAGAATAGTTTTTTCTTCTTTGACAGATGACCTATGGCCCCCTCTACAGATGAGGTCAGGCTGGTCACCATGATAACAGTTTAGTGCTCTGGTGTTTTCCCCGACTG
>JAOYSI010073760.1:7332-18006 GCA_025775065.1 Hiodon alosoides | reverse complement strand
AACTAGCATTTTGTGAAATTGGATAACGTAATCTCTTCATTGTACAGCAAAAGCAAACACACACACACACACACACAACGACTGACTCAAACTGTGCAATCGCTCGGAACAAAGACGGCGAGCGGCACGGCAGACAAGCCGACCACTCTCCAGCTGTCAATCACAAAGCCAGACGGGGCAATAAGAAAGAGCCGCTGATGAAATCGCACCCGTAACCGGGATGGCGCTCGCGGAGATAAAAGGGCGGGATGAATCCCTATCGTGGCACTGTTGACAAATCCACACACGGCGCTCTGGGACGATATGCTGAACACACACAAGCCAGTGTGCTAAATGTAGCGTTAATAAAGATCAGCTGGAAGAGATAATTAGCAGGACCCGAGCTACCACGGTCAGGAGGTCTTTACAGGTATGCCAGTGACTGACACCGGAGTACAGATTCACATTCGTGGTAAATTATGGTGTTTGCGGGATTGTTTTGTAAACTGAGCATGAAGATACCACTTGTGTATTCCTGACTTGGGTCGAAGCCCTGCTGGTTTGGAGAGCGGGAGGGTCAGCCCTGCCGAAAAAAAGAAAGACTAACCGTGCTATCCAGCCCCAGCATGATGATCATGAGGAAGAAGATGATGGCGAAGAAGGTGGCGGCGGGCATGTTGGCGATGGCTTCCGCGTAGATGATGAACAAAAGGCTGGGGCCTATCGCGGTAACAAGAGACGAGAGAGAGACATGGCGGGGCGGGCAGGAACCAACTTGCTGTTTCACCAAAGCGTGAGGACGCGTTTACGCTTCGGTTGCGGGTTTCAATTTGCCTCTGCGAAGAGGGGCCCGCGAATTCGAAACGCGGATGTGAAACGAGCCAAGGAGACATTGATCAGATTCCGGCGTGTTCTTAACCTGCATCCTTGGCCACGTCCTCCACACCTTGTTGACGCATCTCGGCCATGTAGCCCAGCACTGTGAAGATCACGAACCCAGACATGAAACTGGTCAGACAGTTAATGGAGCTGGTTACCAAGGCGTCCCTAAGAGGGAGGGAGAGGAAAACCATTAAAGGAGATGATCATTTATCTCTCTCCTTTGCTAGTAAATTGTTAATCTCACCTCTAATTTGGATCTAGAGTTCTCTTGCGAACGCGATGGATTACAAACCTCAGAAGTAGTGCAAATGTAGTGGTAAAAAGTGGTAAAACTTTCTCACTTGTAGCAGTTGTTGTGGAAGGGGTTGTAGCTGGCAAATGCCAAGAGCACGCCGAAGCCAGGCCCCAGAGAGAAGAAGATCTGTGCTGCTGCATCTATCCACACCTGACCGGCACGGGTGGAGGAGGCAGCCCAAAGGTGGTGCGGAGAGCGAGGACGGAGCGGAGAAGGAGGTGGAGAGAAATCAGATGGAGGAGAGGGAACAGGTTGACAGGATGTAGGATTGACGTACCCTACTTCCCTCGGTTCTTTTCTGCCTAGTCCGTGCACCAGAGGCTTGGCAACTTTCCCCGTGTGACTGAGGTGTAGATCCCGCCTAAGAACCCTCCCTTCCTACCGTGGTGCTGAGCAGTTTCTTCCAATCCGGTTTCAGGTAGAAGACCACGCCCCTCCAGGCACCAGGCAAAGTCGCCCCTCGAACCAAGAGCACCAGCAGAACCACGTACGGGAGAGTGGCCGTTACCCACACCACCTAAGGGGGTAGGAATCACAGCGGCGTGACGTAATATTTACACACATGTATAAATACAGATTGATGATCTATGATGTGATAGGTCTCTGAATTGATGGACGATAGACGTAGAGGAACGCATTGCTGCATCTGAGCGTCACGTCTACGCGCCGCGGCCTCGACCCCCGACCCTGGCTCACCTTGCCCGACGTCTTGACCCCCTTCCAGATGCTGAAGTAGACCACCGTGAAGATGAAGAGCAGACACAGTGCCAGCTGCCAGCTCACTGCCCCCAGGTCGTGTAGCCCAGGAGACCGGTAGACCTGCAGTACCTGTCTCCTGAACACCAGAGAGAGAGAGAGAGAGAGAGAGAGAGTGAGAAACGGGGGGGCCAAAACCGCGGGACACGGAGGGGGGAAAGGTGAGAGGAGAGAAGCAGGTGAGGTGGAGTTGGACCCCTAAGATGACTGTTTGTCAAAAGACCGTACGATGTTAAAGGATATGCCATTGGCAAAGTCACTCAGAAAGCAAGTCCACGGACGCTGGATTTACCTAGTTTGACAAATTACAACACAGCAGACAGGCAGATAAAAAAAAAAATTTTTTTGGATTTATTATGAAAACAGGAAGCTCCACTTAGCAAAACCGGAAACTTTTTTTCCTTTTTTTTTTTTTTTCTTTCGGGGGCACTGATAAGTATGAATCACTCCCAGTCAAAAACAGCTACAGAAACACGTCCTCCTTGATAAACCTCTCTTCCTTGTTGGAATGGGTCGGTGAGATTCATACACCAGGGGTTCTCAGTCCTCGCGCTGGGGTCCTATGGGTCCACAGACCGCACCGTGCTTGTTATGGTCCAAGGCTAGCTGAATCTCAGTCTCGCGCTCAGGATATATTGTTAGGGATTATCTTTGTTAAGGCTGTGTTTATGTAGCAACAAGGACAAAAGCCTAGGCATCAGATGTACTGTTTGTTATGTTGTGCCTCAAATCTGTTCAAGCGTTTACCAGTTCACAGCCAATTTATCAATAAATTGACAAAAGTCTACAACACAGAGGGAGGATCCTACCCCCACCCCTCCACCCCTCCACCCCTCTCCGCCCCTCTCTCGGGCACCGTCCTGCGTGCGAGTCTCTCCACCTGCTGCGTTCCCCTCCTCCTCTCACTTACATGCACTTACGTATAGAACTCCTCAGCAGGCGAGATGGAACTCTCGGTCCACGACACGTTGTGGTCACTCAGCAGGTAACGCGTGCAGTTCTTGGTGTTCCAAGCGTTGGAGCAGGTGCTCCAGGGCAGCGTGGGGCTGAAGGAGGCCAGTAGATAGTACAGGGCCCAGGCCATGATGGTGTTGTAGTAGAAGGCGATGTAGAGGGCAATGATGCAGATGGCGAAACCTATGCCTGTGAGGAAGAGTATGTCTAGCATTGCCACTTATCACACAGAAAACTTTTCAGCTTCCATTTCAAGTTTAAAAAAATAAAAATCAGACGACATTTGCAATTACTTGGATTGGCATAGACCTTATGTTTTCAAAGCTGCTGGCATTTTAAAAAGTAAATGTGACAATTTCCATAATAAAGAGGATAAGTATAATGATGACGACAAGGAGATGAAATGACATTCAAGGGGAGTTTACTATTGGGGGCTCTGAGGTCACGCTATCAGCTAAACAGCCTCTCAGATTAGCACCACGCTAACAGTAGTCTCCTCTATGCTCTGAAGCTCCCCAGCGCCGCGCGACACTACGTCTGTGCTCGCTCACTCGCTAACTCACTCACTCCCTCACTCGCTCGCTAACTCGCTCACTCACTCGCTAACTCACTCGCTAACTCACTCACTCCCTCACTCGCTCGCTAACTCACTCGCTAACTCACTCACACACTCGCTCACTCGCTCGCCCGCTAACTCGCTCGCTAACTCACTCACACACTCACTCACTCACTCACAGCCTTACCCTTGAAGATGGGACAGATGTGCCTCCAGATAGAGATGCAGCCACTTCGGTGGAATTGCCCCAGCGCCAGCTCCATGTAGAACAGTGGCACCCCACCGAACACTGCCATCAACAGGTAAGGCAGAAGAAATGCACCTGAGGAGGGTTAAGAAGGAAAGAGCAGGAGATAAACCAGAGAACCGGGATTGGGATGTTAACAACTGACCGGTCCGTCCTGTGAGAGAGTGCCAGGAACAGAAGTATTCCCAGAGTCATTTTTTTAGGCACGCGTGAGTATTAAAGCTTACGCATACTGGAGTGAATCTTCTGTTAAGGCCATCTAGATATGTAAAATGTGATTGATCTTACTGAAGGTTCATGCACTGAAGACGCATTGCATGTTCCACTGTTCCGTTCAGGGCACGAGCCCGCATTGAAGGCCCTTCAGTTTCTGTAAAAAGTAGTCTCAGTGACAGGAATATTTTTTGTTTGTTTGTTACACTACACCATTCGAGTGTTTGTGAAGCTTAACAACCTCTTTGTGCGTGCCGTTTTAATAGACTAAAAGCCATGAACGTGATGTACAGACAGTTTCAGAGACGTGCACGCCTGTTCCAGCCCAGAACAGTCTCCCTGTCTTTAATTCTATTTGTTTTTTTGACATGAAAGTACAGATAACGAGTTGACTGAGCGTCTGCGAGACAAGCAATTAGGCAATGAGAAAGAAATGGAACCCGTACTCATATATCCGACAATCACCAGCGCCGGTCCAGCCACACACATACACACACACACACACACACCCTGTTTCTCCCCCTCCCTCACTCCCAACTGTGCAACAGGATATTGCAAAGGCTTTATTATTGCAAATGTAATGAAATGGAATCGAAAAACATATTTGCAGCAGCTATGGAAACTGTATGATGGGGATTATCAAAGACAACAGGTGACATCGCTGTAACTCACGGACCTTGGCGGAACCCTCTTCTGTTTTACCAGTTTATTATATTGTCTTTTGGCTGTGCCTGCATCGATCTTTGCTATTCTGAATTTGCACTTTGACAGTGTTGTCCTCACTGAACTGAACCAGGTGCTGTAGTTTTACTTTTGAATGCACTTCCTGAATGAGTTTATGCATTTGGTTTCTGATGCAATGTCTCTGCACTGCGCACAATGTGTCGAGCTCAGAGACCAATATTAATAGTCGCTGCTTGATGATAATACATTTTTTTCCCGCAGAATCATTGATGAAAGTGACCGCTAATTCATTCATTCATTTTCCATTTTTTACAAGGTACCCCCTTGTGACCTCACCTCCCCCGTTTTGGTAGCAGATGTAAGGGAACCGCCACACGTTGCCCAGGTCCACCGCGTAGCCAATGACGGACAGCAGGAAATCCATCTTCTTGCTCCAGGTTTCCCTGGGGGCCTCCAAACTTGTCTGCTGGACCACCAGCGTCCGGGGCCCCCCTCCGCCGGACACCTTGTCCCCAACCTCGCCGGGGCTCTGTGGCGAAGAGGTGGGGTAACCATTGGAGACCTGCCCCGATGTCGAGTTCACTTTCTGCCCCTTCTCCACCACCCCGTCTGCCAACACACTGCTGACCATGAGTCGCCCGTTCTCCTGCGACTCCTCCCCTCTTTTCTCTCCTTCACAGTCCTCCATCATCATTGGCTGTTTCATCTCCATAGCGATGGTGCCCGTTATGGCTGCGATGTTGGCAACAACGTTGAAATCCTGGTGATGCCGAATGTCGAGGGGCCCATCGGGGGACTAGTGGGAGTGTACGTTGGAACTTTCCGGAGGGTGTCAGGGGCGAAGGAGGCCTGCTTAAGCGTGAGAAGGAACGTTCTCTCCAGTCCGGACAACCAGGACTGACTCCAGCTCTCACCGTCAAGCACACAGCTTTCCGTGCCAGGCTGCAGAAACAAAAGGAACGCATATGTAGAGTTATCAAAAGCACCAGGAGTCACCTAATTACCTTCCTTCATGCCACGCCCCTGTTCAGTCCTGCGTACAAATGGGACGTTTACACGTCTACCGTTGACGTAGTGAGTGAAATAGCACCGTCGATGAGAGAGGGCTTGCAAGAAGCAATATCTAACAGTGGCGAAACAGAAGAGGAGAATCCTGGGCTTAGAAACATAAGATAAACTGTAACCTCTGAGCAAGTCCTATCCAAATATCACCGAAGGGATTCTGTTGGAACGGGTTGCACAAATTATTTGTTTTACTCTTATGTGGTTGCTGCCACTGCCAACAGGACATCAGATATTTTCTGTTCTTGTTTGGCGTTAATAAAAATGTAAAAAAAAGTAAATATGATCAGAATTTATGAAATGTGGGGGGAAAAAAACTTTACCGTGAAAAACCACAAAGACCAAACAGGCCCCAGTATGAAAACATGATGAAGGGTGGCATGTTTGAATCGAGTAACAAATGTGTAGCATGTGTTGAAGGCTTTTCCAAGTCCATGTGTTTGTCTTCGAGCTGTTCCTATAGATTTATACAGTCACAGATTCTTGCCTTTAGCAAAATAATACTCTTTAAAGAGTTTTTTGCTATTCAAAACTGTTGATACTAGAACAGGGACATTATTATAGCTAATCTAATAGTTATTTATGTAAATGTTAAAGTTATTAAATCCTAAAGAATGACCGCTGTGGGAAAAATTATTTATCTTGACGCTCGATCACCCAAGGCCAGTTTACTAGACATCTAAACGGATCTCAAAAGACTGCGAGAGGCACCAAAATGTTAAAACAATTAGTCCTGAAGAGAGTTCAAATGGGATTCATATGGAAATAATCTGCTTGAGAGAGAGAGAGAGAGAAACAGAAGACTTTGGAGGGTGACAGAGGAGAGAGAGAATTAGGAGGGAAGTAGCAAACTGATCAAAGAGGTCTGAGGACCGAAGAAACCACGTCTGTTGGTCAAAGTAAAACGTCAATGGCTGGTAAGGTTGTTGGAGTCCGGACCTGAGGGTTAGCTGCGTCAACACACCGAAAAGCACTCAATGGAGATGTTTTGGAGTTTTGTTTTTTTTAGACACCCAGGGAGAGTAATGGTTTGGCAACTAAAGTTTTGCCAGGCAAATGAAGCGTCAGAAAGATACAGATTAGTCAGATTAAATTGAATGTTTAGCTTGGTTAAGTTCTAAGTAAATTGCAGCCATTTTATTGCAATCAAGCATTTAAATCCCGTGTAGAGAGCAGCTGTTGAAATATGGATGACTTGACCCAGCTCTAAGATCTGCCCGTCTCTACCCTTTTACCGGTTCCTAATCTCCGTTCTCTCTGTTTCTTCACCCTCGGCCCTTCGGTCAAGAGTGCTTATTGCAAACTTCCCATCCCACTTCTGCAAGGCGCGGCGGTCCAACTGAAGCCCCACTGGCTTTCATGTAGAAAGAAATGTCAGCGGTCGGTTTTGTGTCCCTTATCTCCTGCTGCAGATGTGTCTTCAGTGTCTTAGCCAATCCCTTTCAAAGTTGGCCAGCGAATAAGCCTGTCGTCCTTCGTGATTGGCTTCTCCTCCTTCCCGTTCGGTCAAAGTGCATGTGGGGAGACACGCGGCAACGCGCCGGGTAATTCACAATATCCCCGTGAATCTGGCCAGATCGTATCGCGCTGTTCATTTTGTATGCTATTTATTCATTTCAGTAAGCGTGGCAAAAAGCCTGTTTCACTAGGATTCACCTAAATAAAAGCCAGAGTCAGGCAGAGCCAAACGTGTTTCCGGAATTTCAGCTCATTTTGTTTGACTTCTACAGTTAAGATCTTCTTTCGATAATTGTGTAAGAAAACCAATTTATTTACTTATTTAGTGGATTGCCCTCTTTACATCGCCTTTACTTGTCTTCTTGCAATGTAAAATATTTTTCTTAGGTGAAGTGGAGTATATGAAATGGCTGGAAAAACATCTTAGATTTAAATTAGATCTGGATATCCTTGTTTCTTGCATCTTTTCACCAGCACGGTTCTCTAGTGCACATTTTTGCATTTCAGACTTCAAATACCAAGATGTCCTGTCTTTATATGTCATATTAAAACACAACGTTTGGTCAGTAAATTAGTTACTCAATTATTCTAGTCATGGTAATTAGAGTCTGATATCGGACAGCTAGAAATAGGGTGGCAACTCTACCAGGAAACACTAATAAAATAGTATGCTAAATGCTGAAAGTATAATACTAAATTGAAAAATTTAGACCACTCTTAAACGTAGAATATAAAAAAATCATATGTAAAACTCAATGATCCAATTTGCATCAATCTGAAAAAATGAAGGCAAAAAAAAGCAGATTTTTGTGCTGAACTAGGGTAATTTACATAGATAGATCTAATTTGAGGTCCCAGATCTAATACTAATAATCTAATTGAAATAACAGTTGACAACTGTATCAAATAAATAAAGGGGAAACAGAGGTAAAACACCCTACTTGAAAAATATAAATTTTCCTCAAAGAACATTTATTTGAATATTTATTAGCAATTTATAAAATATACACTCTCTTTAATCATGCAGTTAGCGGCATGTGAAGGCATAATTTAATGTTCGCCCTCCTGGCTTATTCCAAAAAATCTTATTATTCTTATTATAATTATAAGATAAAATCTTGTAATTATATAATTCACCTCCCTTAACAAAGTAACTCAAAGTGAGGGGAAAGTTAAAGTTGTAAAAAAGGAAAAAAAGTTTTTTTAAAACCAACGCCTGTTTTCACGTTAATCCACAGCCTGCCCTAACGAGCACTTAATGGAGAAACGGCGGTAAACGCAAAAGGAACTATCCCATAATACCGTAGTTCTGCTAGGTGTATAATATAGAAGGGAAACTTCACACATAACACCTGGTCTGTAACACAGCTTATCAATAATTGAGGACGCGTGAAATCGACAACAACTAAATGGAAGGCAAAGACAGGTTAAGCAGTCTAAAAATTTGAAACTGCGTCACATAATATCCTTGTTTAAAGAAAAATGGAGGGACTGACAGATGCCAAAGAACTGTAAGATCAAAAAAGCGTAAGTCAAAAAGCCTCACCAAATATGAAGAGGCTAGACACCACATTTAATCCCAGCAGGACATCTTTGCAACTATAATATTTATAGCAATAATAAAGTAATTTCATTTGAAAATTTACACCGCTAAAAGTATTTCCTTGAAAGTAACCTTTAAGATGGCCTCCGTGCTCTCTTTTAAACTACAAAGAGGAAAACAGGAGTGTCTGAAGTTGTCTCTGGTAACAATCTCAGAACATAACTGAAGTGATTGTAGGAATATACCCACAATGAAATCTCTGATTTCACCAGATTTCATGTGCATTAAGAGCCCTGTATATTAGTATTTTTTTTTTTTTAATTCTCAGTAGGGAACCAAAACAATGTATAGTGATGCACCCCAGTAATTAAAGTGACGGGCATTGCACATAACTACAGCAAAACGGCCAAGTCCAAAACATTTCTGCCTCCACGGGGTCCAGTCTGAGGAAAGCGAGCGCTCTTCGCGGGTCTGGGGAAGACAACCAGGCCATACTCTGATGAGACTTTGAAGCACTCTATTTAAGCGTCAAAATCAATTCAGGGATTATTAGCCCACAGCCATTACAAGCCACACTGGCGCACACCGAACGCAAAAGCAGATTAGGTCACTTGATTAGGTTAACATTGCAAGCCTCCTCAAGGTGAGCGCACCCCTGAAAAGGGAAAAAAACCCTGAGAAACAGAGAAAGCTTCCTCGAAAGTGACTTGTTTTGATGGCCTTTTTTCTCCTTGAGAGTATCCACCCAAAAAATGTCTTCACAGCATCACCTCTTTGCACTTTAAAAGATTTTGGTGGAATGGTAACTTTTAGCATGCATCTGAGGTTGGCTTTTGAGAAGGGAAATTAATGGCAATCACAAAACACGAAATGCAGAAACATAACACAGCGAGGTGAAGACCAAGAAGAAAAACGAAGACGCATCCATCTTTCTACGCACCCCTGTTTTTCAAGTTTAAAACTTAAATATACAATCCTTTATCGACACAAAACCCAACACACATATGTGTGTATATGGCGGCGGGGGGGGGGGGGTTCACGTTTTTGCAGAACTTACGGAGCAACAGGCAGAGCCTGCAAAAACCTCAACTCCACAACTCTCCAGATGCTGCATTCAGACAGTAAGAAGTGGGAATACGCAGCTAATACGCCTGCACATTCTCGTCAGCGCACAACACAAACCCAAACCGGCAGAGATAAGCAAGCGTCCCGAGGAGCCCGTCCTCCCGGTCCACGGCGCAGCCCCGTCCCAAACACACACGCATGCAGAACGCGGTGACGCAGCCCTACCGTTCAGGAGCTGATGCAGTGAGGGGTCTGTGTCAGGGTGGTACTTACCAACGTCCCTCTGAGCAGAAAACTCAGGCACTCTGACACTCCCCCCCCTACCCCTGCTGGAGTTTAATACACACTCTCTCTCTCTCTCTCTCTCTCTCTCTCTCTCTCTCTCTCCCCCTCCACCGTCTCTCTCTCCCTCTCTCTCTCTCTCTCTCTCTCACACACACACACACACGCCCAAATACCCCTCCTGTTACGCCACTTTCACTCTCTCGCGCTTTCCTATGGACTCGGTTTTTTTTCTTTTAACTCACTTTTTTTTAATGCAGCCACGCTCAGACGCATACGCAGGAAAGTCACGGGCTCTTTTGTTAATAAAGCGAAATCGCTACGCAGGTTTGTTTTACTGAACGAGGGCCACTCGCTTCCTCCCGTTCTCGTCACCATTGAAATTCTGTGTCATGAGAACACAAGTTCATCCCACACAAGAGTTTCTCAACTCATTCACCCCCCCCCAGGGTTCACTATCTCAAAAACACAACAATATATATCCCCTGTTTTCTAGCTTCACCTGTCTGGTCTGCATCCCAGAACTCACAAGCATCTCTGTTTTCTAGCTTCACCTGTCTGGTCTGCATCCCAGAACTCACAAGCATCTCTGTTTTCTAGCTTCACCTGTCTGGTCTGCATCCCAGAACTCACAAGCATCTCTGTTTTCTAGCTTCACCTGTCTGGTCTGCATCCCAGAACTCACAAGCATCTCTGTT
>JAOYSI010073759.1:0-53476 GCA_025775065.1 Hiodon alosoides | reverse complement strand
CCATGTCCCTAAACACCCCCCAACCCCCGCCCCCCTTGGCCCCACGAACACAGCCAGTCTCCACAACAGCTGCAGCTTGTTAGTCTTTTTAGTTTGGAACCAGAGCTGGAAAACCCACTAGATCAGAATCGGAGTGTGACTGAGCAGGAAATGAGAGTTTACATTTCATTTTCTAAAATGGCCGGGTATAATCACTATCCTGAATAACAGTATGACAAAAATGGTTGGGAGAAACATTAGGGGCAAATCTTTGCAAACTAACTGTGCAGTGTTCCTCACCTTCCATTATCTTGAGCCCTCCTGGTTTTGGACTCGGTTTACAAAACAGCCTGAAACCATAATGTTTCTGATCCTTGCCGCTTTGCTATGCAAAAGATGCAAAAGAGTTTTCTCAATAACCTTGGTCTGAGATTCATTGATGAAACCAGTAAATTGTTTTTTAAGCCAAGGAAACAGGAATGGGTATATAAGTGATTATTTTTGGAAAAAAATAACAAATGCTTATAAAAAGCTCTGGTCTGTTTCCCTCAATTGGCATACGCATGTTGACAGATTAAACACTGACACATTTATACCACAAGATGAAGAAGTGGTTTGAGATGAATAGGACATCTGTCTAAAAGCAATTTATGGCTGTTTTGAATCAAAGATAAGACATGAAAAATCAATAAATAAATAACCTTAGTTCCACTGCAGCTAGAATTTGATTAGCATGTGGACAGTTTATTGGCAGTAATGGGGGGCGGGGGGCTCTGTTAAAGTACTTATAAGTACTCATCCACCTCCAACCCAATCAGCCTGAGGCAGCACGCCAGATACCCTTTCAGTCCTGGTTGTATGGTCATGAAGTACAATATGAGTGTTGTCTCTGACAGAAAAGAGATTTTTCACACCGTATTATGTTTCTTTTTACACAAACCGCACCCTGAAATGTACAACTGTGTCAAACAATCGCCATGTTCGAAATACTTGCTCTTTGCAGCACGATTGTGTGGCCCCCCAGTGTCCTGGAACATACTTTTAGGAATATCAGGCCTTACCCTGGTGCGTTCTGTCTATGCTCTCCATGGATCGTAATCAAGATTGAATGTTATTGCTTCGCTCAAAGTAACACAAGCCACTTCTAGGTGTTGTAAGTGTACAGAAAAGAAAAATACATATGGGAGCTGAAGTTCCAACTCGCATAAATCACGTCAAAATTAATGGAAGAGATATTCGAGTTTTGAGGGCTTTTCTCTGCCACAATTAAACCTTATTTGGAGGATGAAGGCCACCTGCAATTCATCTCATGTTTTGTATTGATTTCCCATGAGCCCATGAGGTTTAAATGTTACAGGACATTCCATTTATGCACACTCTGCCAGCAGACTAAATGGAATCTTTCTTTTGTCCCACAGAAATCATACCCCTCCCCTGGATTAGTCAGTCCCTGCTATAGGGATTTGATGCTATGCCAGGAGAAGGTTCTCTCATTGTGCTAAATTGTAGGATTGGTTGTGAGGCAGGTCTTTCTACAAGCGGTCTTACTCAGTTTTTAAACCCTTACATTTCATGCTAAAGGCTCATGGTTCGCAACTAAGTGTCTGCCTCCAAACGGCAATTTATTTTGTAATAAACAAAAGACAAGATTATCTCCTTTAAATAATTTGAATCTTGTTGACAACCACCACATCAGACCAGAAGTAATAAATAAGTCACACTTTCCTTAAAAGACCCACATGTTAGGATAATGTTCTTAATATATCTGTCACAGTTCACAACACAGCCCTGGTTCCACTGTAGATGTTATCAGTCACTTTTCTCTCCAATCATTCAATTAACATTCCTGAAGCCCATGTGCACTGTTTCAATCACCTTCTGCTCCCATTGGCCCTGTGCCTTCCAACTTAGTTTTCTGTTTTACATATAAGCCCATCACTAACCCTCATTCAGTTTTTTCAGTTTCACTACGGTGTCTTTGAGTATTCATTCCTGTCTTGCCTTGTTCCCTGGATTCCTTGCTTTTCCTGACCCAACTACCATTTAGTATTTTCCCAATTACTCTGTTTGTCCCTGATCACGTCTTTGGCTATCCTTGATTGTTTCCTCCTGCCGGTACTCGACCTACGCCTGTCTGACCTTCCTGCTCAGCACTGCAACTAGTTCTCCTGTTCCTGTACCCTGTGGTGCATTACGGTATCATTATTGACAAATTATGACTTCCTTACTGTATATAATGTAACAAAGGTTTGGGTGTAACCGCCAGCAGGTGGAACAAATATGACAAAGTAACTCAATACCAGCAAAGCAGTAATCTTTGTATAGGAACAAATAGTGGTATCAAGCTCCCAGCTAAGGTGCTTATATCAGACAAGTTCAGGAATTTTACTCTCAACAGGTAGGCGCTACAGTCTTAACTAGAGTCTGGAAGGTTAGCGTTACATGGTTCAGTTTTGGATTGCCTAGCAAATGCAACACTCTTTGAGGAGGCTAGCCACCACAGTTTAACTGTCTCTAGGCGACATACACAATCATAAGGACAGAAAATGATCAGAGAAAATGGTTTGAGGTAAAATTCTTTGTTTAAGAACTTGGGGTGGGGGGTATTGTCACTCACCTATATGGGTTGTGGTCATATATGTCAGCTCTACTACACTGTTTCGGGTGTGACGTTGAGTAAAGGTGGGGCAGAACTTCCAGAAATGATAACACTAGCTAATTGCCAGCACAACACAAGTTTAGTGAAATTTGATGAACAAATTAGAAACAACAACCTGGCTTTTAGTTGTTAGCTGTGGTTATAGCTTTTACATTTTTTGTGGAAACAGTATAGGGAAAAGTCTACCCTTGAACAAAACAGAAAACAATTCTCATGCACTGAAATTTACCTACCGTACTGCAGAGTACCAGAGATGCCAATAAATATATATATGTATAGTGACAACCCCAGGGCGAAATGGGCAGAGCCACGCACAGCGGAAAGAGGAGAGCCCACAGGATTTTCTCTTTAACCCGAATATGTATTTTTTTTATTCGACAGAATGAAGCGATGTCAATTAAACAGAAATTCTTCCCGTTTCGGGGCATAAAACAACGGTGAAAATCGAAAAAGAAATTCTTCCCAGATCGGGGCATTAGACAATGGCAAAAAGAACAACGTCCTCCTCTCTCTCTCTCTCGAGGGTACTCGGGGGGTCTCTCTCACCCGCCGCCGCTGAGGTTCGTGACGCGTCTGCTTTCCCGATGCCCCGGGGTGGCCACACACCCCCCTCCCCAGACGGAGGCCGGGGTCCCCCCGGACCGCCCATAGGCAGGCATCTCGTCGGGACAGGGCGTTGGTGTTTACATGAACCTTGCCTGGCTGTGCTCCACCCGAAAATCTAATTCTTGCACGGCCAGGAATCACCTCGTCACCCGGGCGTTTGTGTCCTTGGCCCTGGCCATCCATGTTAGGGGCGCATGGTCGGTGACCAAGCTGAAGCGCCTGTTTAGAAGGTAGTACTTGAGCTTCTCCAGGGCCCATTTGATGGCCAGGGCCTCCTTCTCTACGGTGGAGTTGGCCCTTTTGACGCGTCTGAATGGACGACAAAGGGTTCTGAAAAGTCCGGGGTTATCAGGACTGGCTCAGAACAGAGGGCTTGCCTGAGAAGGGTGAAGGTGTCCTCCGTGGCCTCGGCCCAGGTAACTCCGGGAGCGCCTTCCTTGTCAGGTCGTTGAGCGGGCTCGCCAGGGCGAAGTGTGGAACCTCTGGTAGTTGCCTATGAGGCCTAGGAAGGACTTTACCTACTTCTTCGTGGCCGGTCGGGGCCACGCAAGGATTGCCTCCACCTTGGGTTCCTGGGGACGCACATTACCCAGCCCGATCTGGTAGCCAAGGAAGCCTCGTACCTCCAGTCCCAGGCGGCATTTCTTGGGGTTGGCGGTGAGTCCTGCGGTTTGCATGACCCCAAGAACCGTCCGCAGCTGCCTTAGGTGTAGCTCCCAGGATTCACTGTGGATGACGATGTCGTCCAGTTACGCCGCTGCATAGGTCTGGTGGGGTCGTAGGACATCAGCCTCTGGAACATAGTTGGGACCCCGTTCCCCCTCGAACGGTAGCCTCTGGAACATAGTTGGGACCCCGTTCCCCCCTGAACAGTAGCACGGTGTAATGATACAGGCCGTCTGGGATCACGAAGGTCACAAGGTTTTCTCCCTGGCTGTTTTCTTCCATGACCTTTCTAAGCATCTGTTTGAGGGTCTTCTTGAATCGCTTGATGAGCCCGTCGGTCTGCAGGTGGTACAGCAACGTCCTCAGCTGTTTCACCTGTAACAGCTGGAGCACTTCTTGTTGGACATGGGACATAAAACAGGAGCCTTAGTCTGTTAAAATCTCCTTTACAATCCCCACCCTGCTAAACAGCATAAAAAGTTATTTAGCTACTGCCTTGGCTGTGGCTGCCCGGAGAGAGTATGAGGGGGCGGTGTGCTGACACTCAGGGTTGAGGAGTAGTCAGTGATGGCCCGTTTGATGCCGAGCCAGTAGAAACGGGCAACCTCTCTCTCCCGGGTTTTGTCCATGCCCAAATGGGCCCCGAACAGGTGGGTGTGGGCCATGTAGAGGACCTGTGAGACATAACACTGGGGCACCAGTAATTGTTTGTAGACTTCTCCCTCCCGCACCATCTGATACAAGAGGTTGCACCTAGTAATGAAGTATGGCAAAGTATGGTGAAGGTAGGGCTCTTACCGGGTCAAGGGGTCGCCCGTCGTGCATCAGAACCTGGCTCTATGCCTGCTTCAGCTTCCTGCTGCGCAGTTGCAAACTGTCCTATCCGGCCCGACTGTTCCTCCGCAGCCAGGGGGAGCTTGGACAGTTCTGTGAGGGGGGAACTCTCCAGCGTCCTCCCTGGAGCTGATTGGGACCCTTCTGTTGCCGTGGCGGCTTCTGGGGTCTCTTGTCGCGCTGGGGGAGGGGCCTGGGAACCTTCGGTGGCCGTGGCGGTGTCTGGGGTCTCTGGTCCTGCCGGGAGTCTGACTTCATTGTCCTCCTTGTCCGTGGTGGGCCCAGGGGTCAGGGGGTCAGGCGGCCTTGTCCAGAGGGGGGTCCCGGGGGGACCCTGGGGCAGCGTGAATAGGCCTGTTGTGTTTTCCCCGACAGCGCCCAGAATCTGTCGAAGATGGTACAGTCCCGCCCAATGAGGAGGGGAACCGGTAGCTTGGGCACCAACCCAGCTCGGATGGTGAAGGCTCCCCTTGGCGTCCGGACCTTTTTGTGTCTCCATGGACGCAGGCAACCTCAATGGGCTCTCCCGGACTCCCTTCTGCCAGCCCGGGCCGGATCAGGGTCGCTGCAAGAGTCTATGAGGGTGCATGTGTCATGTTGTCCTACCCGCACTGGCAGGTTCGGGGCTGCGGAGTGATCGTGGGCCCAGCAGGTGGTGAGCAAGCACCTTCCTGGGGGTCGACCCTCCCCGTGGCTGGTCGACGGCATGTGGACATCCTTGCCAGGGCACTGTCAGGCCAGGTGTCCCCTCTGGCCGCAGGAAAAGCACCTCCAGTCTTCTCGTCTGGGGGATGTCCGGCAGTCCTGGCCGGCCAGCAGTTGGGTGGATGCGCCGGGCCTGATCCCCAGCGATCAGTCGGCCAGGCTTCTCGCTCGCCCGTGCACTCAAAAACCGCCAGGTAAGCCTTGACGTCGTCTTCAGTGGTCTTTTTGGTGAGCAGGGTCGCCGGTGTGACTGAAACGTCGGCGCTGGGTAGGCGGCTGTTCATGGAGATCAGGAGTTCCTGTAC
Organism: Hiodon alosoides; assembly: GCA_025775065.1. NCBI lineage: Eukaryota > Metazoa > Chordata > Actinopteri > Hiodontiformes > Hiodontidae > Hiodon > Hiodon alosoides. Next base: position 47,722 of record JAOYSI010073759.1, on the reverse strand, counting down.
AGCAGCCATCCCCTGGGCCTGCTGTGCTTGGGCTAATATGTTGAGCGTAGCTTCCATAGCCCGTCCGGGCAGAATCCTCTCTGTGTGCGTGCGCAGGTAGTGGGGTCACAGTGCTCGCATTCTGCACCATATGTGACAACCCCTGGGGTGAAATGGGTGGAGCCACACACAGCGGAGAGAGGAGAGCACACAGGGTTTTTTCTTTAGCCCAAATATGGGGCGTTTCGGGCATTAGACAACGATAAAACGCAAAAGAAATTCTTCCCAGATCGGGGCATAAAACAACGAAGAATAAACGACAAAAAGAACAACGTCCTCCTCGCTCGAGGGTACTCGGGGGGGGTCTCTCTCACCTGTCGCCTGGCCGGAGTTTTAAGTTCAGTGTTCACTACCTCTGTGCGGTTCTCGCTTGTAGCTTCCACCGTCCCGCCCTTCTCTTCGTCGTGGCCAGCTTCTGTTCTGTTGGCTTAATCAGCTGATGCGTGTCAGCTGCGTCCGCACTCGGCAGGAAGGGAACGTACTCAATAACGAGCCCCCTTGATGGCTGTGGTTGAGGTTTGTGTGCCTTCCCGAAACCCCGGGGTTGCCACAATATACACATATATATATATATACACACACACAGTATATACCATTTCCTGGTATATGTATATTTAAAACTTCTTAAAAGTCAACCATTTCATGTTAAAATATTTCAAACCATAATTTTATTTAATAACTAAATATTTAATAATTATTTTTTATTTTAATAATTAATAATATTTTAATAACTATTTAAAATAAATGATGACATTCCGTTAAAAGGCTGGATAGGCCTTCCCTCAAGAATGTTTTTTACGACCAAATATGGATGGACTTAATCAAGTTTGATTAATGTTTTCATTCAGCTTATGTGTCATTAATTCATAGCCTTTTAAAATATTAAGCAATTACTGTATTCTGGCTACTGTCATGCTAATAGAACAATTCCTTGTGAATGAGCGCATGGTTTAAAAGAGCATTTGTCCTATCAGCTGTGACATTTAATCCCCATACAGTGGGGTCTTTAATGAGAAACATTTCTCTGACCATAATCACATGATTGTAGAAGGATGTTCCAGGGTCTAACCGATTTCTCGGCAGGCTTTCAAGAATTTAGATGTTGCCTTAGGGTAAAGCTTTCATTGAACAATGTGAGATAGGGTCTTTCATACTCACTGCACAGGGTCTGCTGTATGGTTTTCTGTAACCCTGGGCATCCTATGTGAAATATACACATATAGATTTTTATCATACACCTGGAACATGACTATTGTCTTTCCTGTTACTTAAATTTTTCTAAAGACACAATTTAAATAATACTTTGTCTAAGATTTGTCACAAGGTCAACATTTCAACAGCAAATAGAATTATAGAAGACGGCATGTTATATAGAAACTTCCTGTCTGGACTGCAGGGATTCAGCTTTCATCTTAGATTCAATCAGTTTTTGGAGAACTCTCATCTCTGGTTTGAGAGACAATGGATGTTGAACCTGTTGTTTGAAATTTATCTAAGTTTACTTTACTCCGTGTAACGTGCACAGCTGCTGGTGCGTCTGGAAAGCAGCATGTAATGAATGGGGGAAAGTTCATATAAATTCGATGGAAAATAAACAAGGCATGGTGACAAATAGCAAGCTGACTTTAAGCAAAGATACTCTCAGGAACAGTCCACATGTCATCATACTATCTGTTGTTAGTAACCAGAGACAAAATAAACAGTTTACAAGACAAAACATGACGGAGGGAGCTGGATACCAAATGTCTTTTCGACAAGACCCACGAGGCAGACTCGGCTTGCCAGTTCCTCTTTCGGATCCATTTACATTTAATTCCACAATCTGTGGAGCTCATTCCTACAGGGATGAAGACCTTGACTTCCCTTGTCATGAAGCTGAACCCAATCTGGCTACAAGCAAATCTCTGTTTAGAACGTCATGAACCAGTCAAGATGTGAATAGAATGACAAGGTTATTAATCCAGAGTGTACTTCCAGAAGCCAGAATAAAGGTAGTTTGTGTGTTTCCTCCAAGCTCAAGGAATGTTATGAAAAAGGACAGATTATACACTGAACGGAGAACCCATTATTTGACATGCTATGTAATATGATTCAATATAATATGAATGTGTAACATCTCAAGGCTGTTTTAGCTTCTTTAATTCCATAACTGAGTGTTTCCCTTGCATTTCCAGCCATGGTACTAAACTTTAATTGAGCACACAACCACAGAACTGCTAGCCGAAGTTTATAGTAATCCATATTGACTTAATGATCCTGGAAATCTAGACATGCAAGTTTCTTCCTCCTCACCCTTACTTGATTCATTGGTTTTACTTCACTGGCAATGCTGACATTTAAATCAAACTGTCCTGTCATTGCTTATTTCCTAACATGTTCCCATTGCAGATCTGTTGCAGGATATTCACTTTTCCATATCCGTAGCGGCATTTTAAAAATCTATATGTTATTATACCACCATCTGTGGAGTAAGTATGGCTAAAGAGGTTCCAGCCAGCGTGCCATGCTCAGAGGAAATTTCTCAGAGTCAGAAAGAAGGCAGAGAGTTGAGTTCCATCAGCAGCCACAGAAATAAATGACAGCTAATAATAATAAATTCATAATTTTACTGAAAACACACTCAAAGCATTTTTAAACTGGGAACATTGAGAATTCAAACCAACAAAGAGGTCTCACTGAAAGCAAATATTTCAAAACTATTTGAGACCCCCCATCATCTGATTGAGCTTCAAATGTTCATTCCTTGAAGAAGCGTACAGTTCAATATATCCAATAATCATAATTTTATCAAGGTAGCAAGTAGAGTTAAAAGGAGGGAAGTTCTAGTTTGTACTTTTGTCGAAACCTGCCGCTAAGAATGAACACATAGAGTTTGAGAACATCCTACTTGCATTTCACCCCCTATTAAGGCCTTATTAGGTGTCTATTTAAATGCTATTCAGTGTCTTCCATCAGTGGGCGAGTAATTTATTGCTTTGGAAGAGACAGTTCTTCTGCCGCTTCTTTCGTGTCCACACGAAGATGTAATTCTCATACAAATATTCCAATTTCTTATTCGCTTCGAAATACAATACAATACATGGGTAATCAGCCGAAAATACAAGAAAACACCAGTTTGGGGAGATGAGGAATCTATAAATGAAGATCATATTATATTATATTTCAGTCCATGGTTTGGTTTCCAGGAACACCTATGGGCTATAAAGCCTATAAAACCTATGGGCTGAATACTTTTACGATTCAATGCGATTTTGCATTTGTAATTCCAATGTAATATTGTGGTTGTTTGCAAACCTATAAACATTTATCACAAAGCAGGTCAGTTCTTCATTAATAACAGCTGCAATTCTGCATTCTTTGGTAAACTAATCTATTCCATCTGACATTTTTATGTCCCAAAAAAAATTGTAGACCTTTAAACAAATAAAAAAACGATTGCACAGCACCCCGTTGTGAACACTGAGTTTCCATATTCTATCTATCTATCTATCTATCCATCTACGAGCCTAGTCTCTATGCCTGGTTCTGCTTACACATGATGAATTTCTCAAGAAAAGGAACCAGAAGGATGCGTTCCATTGAATATCTTCAGTATTGTGTGTTTACCTCTGTCATTTTTGAATGACAATTATGGTGCCAATAGCTGCACATCTCAAGCATATGTTTAATGACACAAAGGGATGTCGCCATCTTATTCAGTGTCTCCTGTGGTTGTCATGCGTGTGTGGCTACCTTAGCATATTTATTATCTTTTTTACCAACGTACCTGGTTAGTTTCCAAATGCAGTTAATGGGGGGGAGGGCAGCTCAAAACTCCTAATGGATATAATTAAGCATTATGAAGGATGGCAATCTCTTATCAAAAATTTTTATTATCTTAGTTCAAATTCAATGTTATATTTATTATTACATTACGCTTAATGAATCAAGCTGAAAACCCACACAATTTTCAGGGCGTTGCATCGATGAGAAGTACTAAAATGGATACCTGATAAAACTGTTCCTTCCTTTAACCGCAAAACATTGTAAAGGATTTGTCTGGGGAATGTCTGTGTTAACATTTATTATAAATATATATAATAACACTAATATTAATAATATTATATAACACTAATAATAATCACACACACTAATCACGTGTAGCAGTAGCAGAAGCAGCCACCCAGAGATGAGAGCATGTATTTACATGCAGGTGTTTCCTTATTGGCTGTTATACTGACTCAGTGTCTGCTAATATGGTTTTTCAGGTTCCACCACACACGACCCTTAGTGCCTTCACTGGGTGCAGCTCGCTCTCTGAAGGGATTGCCACAAGGCCATGCCATGGTATTTTCCGCTGTTTTGGCTTGGCTCCGAAGTGCCTCGAGAGTGTGCCCATGCCAACATCCTGCCCTTTGTAGAATGCGCCAGTCTATGTCGTAGGATGGATGCAGAGGTGAACACTGCTCACGCACTTTTGCAGGGTCACGCACCAAGAAAGCAACATGTCTTTGAACATGCTAGAAGACTTGTCTGGGACCACAGTTTGGAAACTGATTCAAGCCATCTCACTTTCGCACATAAAAGAAGGTCAGCTGCGTACATAATTTGAAAAGCTTGATTGGGGACCAATTTCTAGTATGATTTGACTTTTATTGCCAGCTCCAGGCATTCCAAAACCATGAGGGAGTGAGTAACATTCCCAAGGCGGTCTCTTCAGTAGTTTGGGGCTCTTTATGGTTGTGACGTGATTGACACTTGCAGGAAGCTGGGCTTGCTGCCGGGTAGGCTGTTGTGGTGGCGTGTAAGGCTGACTGCGAATAAGTGTTGTGCTACACATGCTTTCTAAAGCACAGCTGGCACAGGGATCAGCTGAATTCAATATCGTGCCACATGCTGGGTGAACTGATGTCTTTTCCCCATCTTCTCCGTTTTATACCATTTATCTTCCACAGCCATGCAACCCTTTCCGCCATTTGACAAGCTCCAAGTGTGTTGAAAGCCCTCCGTACTCCCCCTTACTTATTTTCCTCTTGCTTTCCACTAGGACTAAGCTGCTCTTTACACTAAGCTGCTCTTTACTTTTTGAGAATAGGCCCTCTTTAAAACATGAGTGTCTTTCAGGCAGTCTCTGCTATGCCACTGTTACAGAAGTCACCCAGATGTTTTTACTATCTAATGAATGGGCCGTTTGTCCGTTTAACTTCCCAGGATGCCATTTGTCGCGTTGAGTTAAAGAATCAATTTATGGTAATGTGAAGAGTGAGCAAAGTGTCAGACACTGTGTCTGCACGCCCACAGACCAGCTTTGTGACAGCCATGGGCTTTAATCAGTTATAACTGCAAGTTTTAAAAAGAATCCTGGTTGTATTGTATCTCAATTGTATGCATTCATTTCTGGTTGTGGTTTATTTTCTTCAGGGATAATTCAAATGTCTATACTCAACTTTTAGTCTTGAACAGCGGAACAGTAATGGTCATGGCTTGAGTTATGGACCGAGCCCTCTAGATTGGCACTTCAGTCTGTAAAACATTACGAGAATTGTTAGGTCAGAAACTCTCCAAGATGCATTTACTAAAGCAATGCTTCTCTCAAATACAGTGGAAAGTGCTCCATTGGTAAACTAGCTTGCAATGGGCTCTGCCACACACACGCACAACGAGTCTATATTAGGTTTTGCAGCAGACATTGTTTTCCGGTTTGAAGTTGGTTTTTCAGTTGTACATTGGAAAGGCGGTTTTGGTGACAAGTTTTTGGATGAAACAGTAAGACTTAAAGTCTGCTTCACTGGTGCAAGATCAAAAAAAATACCTGGTGTGAAGCAACTGAAAAACTGGGCATGCTCACACGAGTTAATGGAAAATCCTTTACTCTTTTTATAGGGTGATTTAGTAGGAAAAACATTTGCCCTTTCTGCAGAGAAAGCTCTACATTTTTTTGCAGACACATAAACACCATGCAGTTTTATTATGCTACTTTTTTATTTTAAGTCAGTGTTGTTTTAGGGGGGAAAAAATCAAGTAATTAACCATTGAATAAATTGCTCCCTGCATTCCTGGCCTATACGCACGTCTGTTCTATGGGCTAGCATTATCTAGGGGGATCCTTAAAGTCTAATTGCTGGGTCAGTCTCAGGTGCTCAGTAGTGTTTTGCTTTCAAGAAATGTGAGATACCTGACAGTGTCTATCCAATGGCCATCTCAGATATTGCTGAGTTAAAGGGAAATTTAAAGAGCAGATCTGTTTTCTGAGTTCTGAGTTATGTGTCAAATTTGTCTGGAAGAAATCTAAGAACAGCAGCGGATTTAGGGTAAAAAAACAAACAAAAAACCAATTAAAAAATTCTTTGTATGCACGGGGGCTTGTCCAGCAAGGCTGTGCCTTCATCTAATGCTTTTTTTAAGGTACATAGAGTACTGACCTTATGGGAACGATTTTCATTAAAAGTGTTTTATACCGATGAGTCACAATGCTTGATTGTCACACAAACACGGGATGTGTTGGCCACGCAGGCCCGTGTTGGAAATGCGTAGAAGGACCCATTTCTGCAGAGGACGGCTATACTGGTTAAAAAAATAATAATTCAACTACAAAACAAAGGTAAGATATGGCTTCCAACCCCGCTCTTCAATTCATTTAGTGCCATCAAAAATAGCTGTATTGTACATTTTGTATGTAGAAGTGTAGCTGTAACATTGAATTGACTGAGAAAGTTGCAGAGTTCCGCATTCGGAAGCTTTATGAGATTATGGATTGTGAGATACTTCTAGATTCTTTTTCAGTCGCTCTGGATGCATAACTGAGGAAGGTCACAGGTCTCCTACAGTCTCAGCAGGCCTTGAGCAGCCAAGTTTTGGCAAAACAAATTTTCCCCACTCAGATTTTACACACCTACTGAGACACTGCTCATCATTGCCTATTCCATCAGAAATGCATATATAGAGTCAACAGCGAATGCAGTTAATTGTATCTCGGGAGCTAGAGTGTCTGACACTGAATCAAAACGCTGGATAAAGGTAAACATAAATTCTCTAAAGTTGAAATACGCGCCAAGCTTTTTGCTGTTAAAAAATGAAGTCAGACAGTAATTTACAGCAGTTTACAGCAGACTCTCGTTGCTAAATTGCTGGCTGGTGCGCATCAAACAGTCTAGCTTTTATCGATAACTGGAATTGATTTTGGGGAAAGCCTGACATCCGAGCTGGAGAGGTTCTCTTCTTTTGTGTAAAAACATGCCTAATAATCTTATTAGCCCTAGTTCAGAAAAGAGAACATTTGCCAAGCAGCAGCACTATTGACCACCAGATCAGATTTAACTGAAGTTAGATATGGCGTCCCACAGGGTTCGGCCTTAGGTCCCTTACTCTTCAACCAATACATGTTACCACTTGGTGATGTCATTCGTAAACATGGGATTCATTTATACTACTTTGCAGACAACACTCAGCTCTATCTGTCTGTGAAACCAGGTGAGGATCAGCATTTTACCAAGCTAGAATCTTGTATCCAGGACGTAAAACAATGGCTGACATCAATTTTTTAAGTATCAAATTCTGGTCCTAAGCTCTAAAAATCATCTTAAACGCATGACAAATTAAACAATTTTTTGGATGGTATTGATGGTGCCTCCCACTTCAAAGAACTTGGGGTAACAATTGACCCATATCTCTCATTTGAATACCATGTTATAATACAGCGAGAACAGCATTTTCCATCTCATTTCTAAAAGTATTTTCTTATCCATGCTTTTGTGACCTGTAGACTAGGCAATTGTAATTCCACTTTTTCAGGCAGCCTACAGACCGTGACAAATCCTGCACAAAATGCTGCTGCCAGGATCTTAGCCAAAGCGAAAAAACCTGTCCACATCACACCAGTCTTAGCATCACATGGTTACCGATAGAGCATCGTGCCGACTTTAAGGTGTAGCTTCTTACTAAATGGTCTTGGGCCTTCGTATTTAAAAGACCTACTAGCCCCCCACAGAGTTTTTCTGCCAGATTTTATTCCTGCTGAGACTAAATAATCACCGTACAAACACTGAATTCATTTTACACTACCTCCCCTGGCTTGTCAGCTTCTTACTACATTCTGCTTTTCTTGAGTTTTTCCCCCCACTTCTAGGGAGAGGTAAGATGTGGTTGATCCAAAGAAGGGCATCATCTCCTGTAAAGTTCCGGCAGCAAGAACCAAGACCATCCTCCCAGAAATAACCTTACTGTTTGCTTTATTCTGTGTGGGTCAGTTATGTCATTTTCTGGGAGTTCTCTTGACTGCCTCTGGGGCCAGGGAATAATTTTCCAGTTTTCCCACATTGGCATTGGGTTTTTTGAATCCCTCTGGAAAATGCAATCTGTTATGTGCTTCGTGACAAATTATGTTTGTAAAAATTTATATAACAAATTTAATGAATTGATTGATTGATGGATTGAATTCAAAGGAACACAGGAAGTGTGCGCTTCCAGGGCCATGTAGTTATTATTAAACAGAAAAAGAAATCAATTCCTCAAGAATTTATTTTTAAAAGTGCAAAACCAACTGCCAGGTTAAAAAAAACTTAAGATGGCCAATGCATACTTTGCCATTGTGCAGAACTGTTTATCATTTCCAGAAAACCGAGTGATGCAGAATACTGAGTCATTGTAAACCAGCCAATGATGACAGAAATTGGGCCGAGAGTGTTTTCTACACGTAATTGCTTGACTGTTGGCTATTCGGAGTGTATGAGGAATCGATGAGGAATTTGCATTCAACAAATGTAGTCCCTTCTGTCCACATATAGGTCCACAAATCCCCACAAATCCCAAATTGTTAATGGCCACACAGGAATTCGATGTGATGCATGGTTAGAATTTCCTATAGTTGTTTTTATGCAATTCACTGCGGTAGTAACTAGGAACTTAGACTTTAACTAGGAACATTTAAGAAGTCACAGTAAAAAAAAAAATAAGTCTGCAGCCTTATTTTAATGCTGATATCCATCTGTTTAACTTAATAAAATGTAAAAGTAAAAAAATTGTAAATTGCTTTTAGAAAGTCTAGGAAGCTAATGTTTAGCACTGATGTTACATAGAGAGAGCAATGTGAATTAAATATGTATGAAATGTGTTTTATGGCCTCATAATTTCTGTTTCTTACAGCCGCCTGCCAAGTTTGTATTCAAAGAGAACAGGCTTCTCTGTGTTTATGTGACAATTTTTTTTTTTTTTTACGACGCAAACAGCCAGCTCCCCAGTTCATTGCTGCTGATCTGTGGCCCAAATGTTTCACGGTCACTTCTCTTGGAGTCAGTCACATCCTGGGCTCTGGAACTGTGGAAAACTGACAGAAGGCGTCATATGGTATAGGGGGTAAGGTATGCGCAAACTGGTGGAGGAGAATGGCTGAATCCCACAGCATGTAATTAGTATTGTATTAATTACAATTGCTTCAATAAATATCCAGCTGAATCAATTTATTAAGTGTCGGATTTATAAGCTGGGACAGGTCAGCTATTAATACCACTTTAAATTAAAGATCTAAAAGGTCTGAAAGCTACAGATGCAATTTGTAAAAGCCAGGAAGGCCTCCATGTTGGCCATGTTCCCCTTATTGTACAGACAACTGAGAGGGCACGGGGTGAGGTTCTGAGGGAGACCACCTACTTCCAGCTCACTTGAGACAGCATCAGGCACTGCAAAGTGCCCCAATGAAGCGTAGGCACAGTTTTCCAGCGCTAATGCCAAAGCAGAGTCATTGGTCTTATGCTTTAAGAAAACAAAAGCCAAACATTTCTCTGCAATTTCCTTTTGCTGTGTCAAATAGCTGCTCGTTTCAAAGAGCTTTGAGTCACAAAGGTCTCTTTTTTTCTGTATGAGGTGTCTGCTTCTCTGTAAAACACCTTATTTCCAAAATCATGTTATTAAAGGTCTCTTATGTGGGATGTATTATGTTTTTCCGTCCAGAATTCTTCATCTTTATGACCCATAATTATGACTGATTCAAGCCTGTAATCATGTAGTTTGTAGGTGGCAGCTCTAACATGTAGTAAGTTGGGCGGAAATTTTTAATAAAGAAAAAAATTCTGTTGTTTGGTTTAAACATTTTGTTTCCATAGTTCAAGCTTCTACAGATGGTGCTGGCCTGTCTAAATTTTTGTCCCTTTGTGACAGAATTTCAAATAGAAAGGATTTTTAGTATCCCATGGAAACAACATCCCTCCATTCAAAATCAAGGTGTAATTAAAAAAAAAAAAAACTGATTCCAGGAGACCAAAGGCGAGGTGTGGCGATGTGCGGCTAAGTCTGACTTGACTACAAGGTGCCTCTGTCAACTCCACTCTCCCCCACATTGCCTCTTGTTCATTGTTCTGATCCTGAGGTCTGCGAGAGTCGGACGTAATGCTCCTCGGCCAACGCACTGCTCTGACCGCACACAAGACTTCTTTTTATTCCAGCTCCAGGCTACAGAATTCTTACTGCGTAATTGATCTAATGCACTTTCTCAGGGATTTATTCATCTTACCTTCCTGAAGCCATCAATAAAGGATAATTATAGGATTCTCAAATTTAACAAGACTGTTAACAAACTTGCTAAATAGCCATAGTTTAAATGTCAAGTTTAGGATTTTGGTAAATAAGCTCTTTTAAAGCTATTATAAATCACTCATTTCACACCGTCCAGCATGAGGATATTCATACTATCACCTGCACTCTTCAGATTTATCATTTCTATGTTAGATCTTAATGGACTTAAAACAGCTTACTTGTGTATAACTGATGTATAAAGAATTTTCCTTCCATGGATACCTTCAAACTAGGCTTGGTAGGCACTTTGCAGTTTTTTTCAAACAGTTTAGTTTTACAATGTTGGCTTCTGTAATTTACCATCTAGTTTGTTATTTAACTAAAAAAATCTGAACATTGTTCTTGCTCTAAGCTGTCATTAGGGTTATCATTTTAAGCTATAACAGAAAATTTAAGATCCCCCGGGGAGCGCAGGAGGAGCCAGTCATCTACCTCAACTTTAGAGTTAGCATTAAATATAAGCTGAGAGCACAAAGGCTAAAGAAATGAATTGTTATTCAACTTTTGGAAACACTTTACATTGTCTCTAAATACTGTATGATTTGCATAGCAGTTATTGCATATTGTTACATAATTAAAGTGTTATAATACATCCATACACTGCAAGCAGTGGGAGTGTACAATTGTGTCGGAATAGTGCGCAGTTTAAGTGTTACTCATTAGAACAATGAAACTGAGTGACTTAAACAGAATTTAAAGTGCTGATAAGAAATAATACAAATTGGATGTTCATGTTAATGACCTTTTATTGTCATGATGAAACAAAAACTTACAATAATTCGAAAAAATAAATAAAAAATGTTAGTGCAGTAATCACACAAACAGGGGAAACACTTACAGTATTTTAAAGCAGCAGCACAATGGTCTTTAACCGAGCAGCCCGTACTCCTTTGCCACACATTAGTAACCTCAATGTTGTCAATATATTTCCCAGTCAATAAAGCAAAAAAAATATTTGAGCAAGATAAAGCGTCTGAATGCAAGATACCCAGAGAGACACAAAAACACTCACCCACACATTCACACAAAGACACACATTCTCAAAACAGATTTACACACACAAGCAAAAATCTGGAGGCCAGCTAAAATTCTTTTGTTGGTGATTCCATGCAAACTGTTCAAATGCAAATAGTTATTTCACACACATATATATATATATATATATATATATATATATATATATATATATTCTCTCTGTACCGACTATTGAATTCATTAAATCTTTGAGCACAATCAAGTAGATCCTTTAGAAGGTCTTACACCACCCTGATACTGAGCTCAAGCTGTTCCTCCAAGCTGCTCTTCCTGGAACAGGTTAGAGATGTCTCTGTTAAGCCAATGGTGACTTTGAAAGAACATTAGACTTCAACAGCTGAGTCAGAAGTGAACGAAAATGGGTGAAACACAGCTGGATTTTTTGCCAAGTGACAAGCCTTATCTTAGAACATGGAGTTTGCAAAATATAATTCAAATATGTGATAAAAGATTTGTGCAAAGTGCTAACTTTTTAAAAAATAAAACACTTCGTATTTATTTTTGCCATAAAGCCAACACAGCACCCCATCTAGTCAACGCCATTCTTACTGTCAAGCATAGTGGCGACAGTGTCCTGTTATGGGGATGCTTCTTTGGGAGGGAAACAGATGCAGACATGCTTAAGAAAGCACTTGAAGACTTGAATCTGGTTTCAGTCTGCTAAAAATCAAATAACGGTGAACAAAAATACACCTTTTCAGCTGAAAAATGACAAAAGGCACGTATACCAAGGCTTCGCTGCATTGGCTTAAGAATAACAAAGTGAATGTCCTTGAGTGGCCCTGTCAAAGTCCTGATTTGAATCCTGCTGAGAATCTATGGCAAGACTAAAAATATGCCTGCCATAAACAATCCTCTACCAAACTAAGAGACCTTGAGAATATTTACTGAGGAAAACAGGCAGAAAATTCTTCCCAGCAGAACCAAAAATGTCTCACAGCTGTAATTGGTGCTTCCATCTTTGTCTCGAGTCTTATGCAATCTATTGATCTATTTCCATTTATTTTTAATATATTGCAGTCGCTGTAACTTAGGTAGCATTAGGGCGTATTGCGAGTTTGAGCCCTGTACTGAAAAGAATTGGGAAAATTTGATAATAAAAATATTAATGGCATGGACTTTCTAAAAAAAAATGATGATAGATGGTTCTAAAGACTTGAAAAAAATTTATTAATTCAACCAAGGGTTCAATTTTAAAAATTAACCTTTCCTTTGGAATGAAAACCAGCAGAAACAGTGTGCTGCCAGGAATCGGTCCTAACTACCTTGTTATCAGGAAATGTTTTTACTGTCGGTCAGAAAGCATGCATATACTGCGCTCTTGTGGTCAAAAAAAAAAAGATAACTTTTTTGGAAAGAGGTACCTGATTGCTGTAAAAATACTTTCTAAGCAGAATTTCATAAAAGACACTTAACATCACCAAACTAGCTACAAGAAAAAAATAACTATCCCTTTCACCGAAGGTAGATTTGATTAAACAAGGACTCACATTATCAGATAAAATCCACAAAACGAACTAAGTAACCAATAACTATGGTCAAGCTATTTCATTTAAGTGGCTAAAAACAAAAAAAAAAAAACGGTGTAACAATTCTCTCCTATGAGTCTTACAGAAATTCTTACAGAATAAATGATATTTGGATGTTCACAAGACCCTTTGTCTACCAAAGATAATTATCCTTTATTACATTTTAATTTACAGTTTTCTTCTGTATTACATGCCTATACCAATGCTACAAGCAGAGCATATAGATACAATTCAAGTTAAAATTTCTTTCCAGTTCTGACCTTGGGTCAAATAAATAAGACCTTAGCCAACATGTCTGCCCCAAGGGCAGAAAATACTACAGGCAACGGCAATACTGTTTGCCCTAAGGGTAGTGAGGATTAAACTTTAGAGACTTCAAACGTCTGTTATTACTTTTGGAATTTTAAAGCATCCCATGCCTTACTGCCATAAGAACATCTAGCTAGCTGATGTTCGTATTCAGAATTTAACGCAATGATAAATCTGCTCTGAGAATAATTTTACATATATAAAAAACCGATTTGCTGAATAATCCCTAGAGTACATAACATTTGAAGTTCCGAATGCATTATGCTTTTTTATGTAGGCGACAAGATAGGTGGCTCCCACAAAGCTTCGCGCTTGCCCAACAACTAAATAACTAGCTAGCCAACTTTGTTTGAATTTGGCATTCAATATTTCAAATTTAACTACAACTTTCGGTGGTTTAATGTCAACCGTTCAGATCCGCCCTCAGAATAGAGTCACCAAAAGGCGGCAACAAGCGAAAAATAGGAAGTAAAACTATTAAATTGTCCATGGACATAACGTACCACCTTCGTACGTTATACTTTATTAAAAGTTGTGAAGCAACATAGGTAATGACTGATGAATCTCTTCAGAAGACGACGGCAGGGTATTGAGGGTGACTTTAACTGATTTTAGCCCAAATGAACTCAGTTGACTCACAAATTTGCAAGATTTCCCCCGAGGCCCTGCTCTCTGTGTTACTGTTGTCAGGGATGGATACACTGAACTGTTATATGTCTTTTATTGTAGCTAAACCTTACTTTTATTGACACCATTTTTTTTAGATTGTGTTTTTGTTGAAAATGTGTGCTCAGGCAGCCAATTGTTTCATGGGACTGTGTGGCACTATGCCACTGGTTCCCATCTTTTTTTCCCCTGTGAATCTAGAAGTGTTTCTGATCCTCACAGCTGTGAGCGCCATTAATGTGCCATTATTCAGCGTACAGATTGTGCCCAAGATAATGAGAACTCTGGAATACTGACAACCGGTGAAGGGTCCCTTATTACTACCCACAACTGCAGCAGCATTCCATCATGCATTCAAACTAGTTGTATCCAAATTTTAAACAAACAAATAAATAAATAAATGCAAGTGGTCCTCCGTGGGCCCCACATAACCTCCATGCAATCCTACTTTGGGTCGTGACCCAGGGGTTGGGAACCACTGCACCATGAAAACAGCTTAGGTTTGTTCCTTATTCCATTTGACTGGTGGATTTTTGGTGATGTTATACCATTATATGTCTCCACAAGAGGGCAGTAAAAACATCATTTTTGGGGAGTATAAAACAGCACCATTTTGCCATAAATGCGGCTGGTGGAAATTTTAAGTAGTTCTTAAAATTATGTTTAGAATAATGAAAATTAGCTGATGAACTGAGCTGATAAAATGAATTGCTTAAAAAATGACTTGTTAGTGACAGGAACATTTTAAGGGTAAAACTAAGGGTTTACCAAATGGTTTGGTTATTATCTATTAGGAGCAGTTGTATTAAGTGATCTATGTAAGCAAATGAGAAGAGAATCATTTCAAAAGGATTGAGGGCTTAGTGATTGAAGGGCAATTACTTATGATATGAAATGCATTTCTAGATGAAACACTAGGTTTGGTGAAACAGTTTCTGTGTGATGCACGTTGTTTAGGATATTCCTGAAGATAAAGCCAGTAAGTCACAAGGTTTTCCTTATTACCATGGCACAGATCTCATCTGCTAGGACATCAATCAATTCTGATGAAGAAAATAGTCTGCTTAGCCTTAGGTCAGAAAGCCCATGTGTTTCAGCGCTGGTGTTGACCACAGTCTCCCTTGAAGTCATTTTTGTGTGATAATGGCAGCTATATAAAGCAGTAGCCGTCAACACTCGCCTGATGTGTATTCTGTCGAGAGCTGTGTAAGTAAATTGAAAATATGCACTACGATTTTATGCCATAATTGTTTTGGGGAGGGGATTTTTCTGCCGCATTAATTCAGGAAAGTCGTTCCATAGGTGACAAAGCACTGTAAAGCAATGTGAACGTTTGCTCAGACAAATCAAATGCAAGTGCATGGCCTACTATCATTTTGGAAAAATTATCTTGCAAACTTGGGCTTGTGCAACATTCTGAGCAGGACGTTATGCTCTACTGGTGGCGATTTTGTACAGCACTCTGGATAGGAGCATTTCCTAAATTAATAAAACATAAACTGTAACATGCATCAATGATTCAACATTAATGCCAAAATGATTGGTTCATTCTGAATGTGAGGCCAAAAGGAATGTGGGGAGCACAGTCTTTGTTTAGCAGCTTTTGCATATTAAGTTCCATAATTCCTCAACATAAATTGAGCTTAGCTATTTAAGAGTGCACGGACAAAACAGAGGGACAAGCAACGGATTAAATTTTGATTAGTGTTTATTTTCTAAGCCAATTTCATAGCAATGAACGCTGACCTCAGAAACAAGATAAAATACAGTGCAAAATATAACGGAGAAACAAGAAGAGACAAGCATGATCCCAGACAGGCTTATCTGTATTGTATATTGTAGTCATATTCTGGATGTCATGAATAAATATTGCATAAACACATCTATCTTTTTATTATTATTATTATTATTATTATTATTATTATTATTATTACCGTTTTTTTTTTTCAGAACTCACCAATAAATCTACGATACCATAGTTGTTTAAAAATAAAATCTGGTAGTGGCCACACCCAGACAACAAAGTATATGCTTGGACTGAAGGTGGCGCTATACTACATATTAGGTTAGGTCTCTCGTGTCTTTCTGATGAACAACTTTGCAAGAGGGACCTAGACAGCTTCTTGCCAAGGAAAAAAAATTTCGATCAACATCAAATATGGTACATATACTATTTTCACCAAGCCCTAACTAAATGGCCAAGTAAAAGTTGTTGTATCAAAAGAAGGAGAGCCAATACCATTTCTCACCATCAGCTTTCCACCTATTGAAAAGTTGTGCTTTATTTGTTTACATGGGGAAAATTTACAAAAACAATGTTAGATTTAAAGTCACATGAAACATATTTAACTTCCAAGACAATTATTTAACATTTAAAGATAATATGTAAATGTTGAAAAAAACTCTATGAAAAGTTTATTAAATGTGTGATCAATTTAAATATTTACTGGATTATGAGGAAAAAGTGCATTTTAAAATAAAGGTTTCGTGTTGAATTTGGCATCTCATAATGTTTAACCTTTAACCTTTGACCTAAACTACAGCACTTTAGTACGTCGCTCTGGACGAGAGCGTCAGTTAAATGCGTAAAATGTAAATGTTTCAAAGTGGCCTATGCGAGCATATGGAACAGGATTCAGCATCTTATTCCGACAGACAGGTCTATTTAGTTCAATAGTGAAGGCCTTTGAAATAAATTAAGCATTATTACATATCTACACAATTTCCTCGTCCAGAGCCTGTGCTTGCAAGTGACAAATTCACTGTAATCTCAGGAGTTTTAGTGGCTGCAGGCTGGAGTCCCAAATGGGAAAAACGTGTTAAAGCCACACGTAAATACAATTAATAGAACAATGATGAATTCATTGGGTGTATTTCAAAAGTCTTTATTTCATTTTTTGTGAAATAATTGCAGAGAAAGCGTAGCATGAAATTGAAGACAATGCCTGAATGAAACAGAAGTTTAAATTGTTCAGAACACCATATTTTCATAGAAAATAATTTATTGTGTATACAGCTAAATGAAAAATCAGCTGTGTACAGTAAATATTTTCATATCATATTACTTTTGTGGTAGAACAGTGGCTGTCCTCTTGTGGATGATTATTCCATCCTCTGTCTTTAGTTCGTCCTCCATTCCCCTTGCCTCCGCTTAGCTTCATGAAGGGGGTGTGCCAGTCGCGGTTTTAGAGCAGGGTTCATATTGACAGGCTCATAGAGCTAATAGAGTGCTACTAGACCTCAATTGCCTTGAGGAGAGCTTGGTGCCTCAGGCCCTTCCAGCTCCTCTTGTCCCCCAGGGCCCCGCCCTCCTCACCATGCCACGAGTGTCATGTAATTATTGTTAAACTCCAAAAGTATAAAGTATTCTAAGCTAACTCACATATATCAACTGTATGATGTTTCCATAATGTTTCCCTATGTCATGTCTTATGACAGTGTCATGTCAGAACCTAAAATGGTGACATCAGTCATAAACATAAGCATTACGTAAAGCTTATAACAGGGTTATGTAGGGTTTAAGGTACATTCAACGAAAGTGTTACCAAACATTTTCCTCTGAACACAAATACAGTTATTACATGCTGCAGGTAGTGACCAAAAATGAAAGCACAGCTGAAATGTTTGAGGTTTGGGCTATGTTGTGCAGCCAAGCAGGCCAACATGGACGCAATATGTCTTGGATGTGTTGAGAGTTTGCAATGGCATGGCTCTGATGCTCGCAGTGGTTTGATGGCAGCAGAATTCTCTGTAGTGTTATCCTCTCCTGAATCGTCCGTGGGTTTGGGTTCTGGCATCTTTGTTTTTGATGATATAGAATGCTCATGATACTTACTTTTACGCATGGCTTTAAAAGACATGCTTTCGCCCGGTGTTGCTCTGTGAAAATAACGTATCTTCCTTCTCTCGGCTTCACATAACTTTCCTGACCTTTTTTTTGTGCCTGCCACTCACGGATTATTGAACCATATTTAAAGACGATAAGATCTCCTCCTGCTTAATGCTGGACTGGAGAGGAGAATGTATTGTATGGGCGATTCAAAGAGGGGAAGGATGGCAATGCTCTCACTTCAGTTTCAATGATTAGTACTTATGGCTGGTCATCCGCCACCATTCGACACAGTCAGCCCACACACACAACACTACATCATACACCTGGATGGCTACACATTAGCAATTGACTAAAATTGCCAAGCTTCATTGAGAACCAATCAATGGAATTCAATCTGATTAAGACCTTGGACAACTTCTGAATTTTCCTTCATCAAAAGCTTTAAAATGTATGTTTTTAGGGCACCTGGTGATGCTTCACAAACAAAGTAGACCCTTTCTCTGCAGTTCCATCTATAAGTTTCTTGTTGAAGTCCCTGTGGTCTAACAAGAGTTTATGTCATTTTCACTTACAAAAGAAGTGGACCTCCTTCAGGTCATGCTGGCCAAAAAGGACTGCAGGACTTTGTAGAGATTGAAAGTAAGACTTGCATACTCATTCACACCTTTCTGTTTGACCGTATTGAGACAGCATGCCCAAATGAATGCCCGGAGAATGCAAGATGTGCGTGTACTTCGTTTCCATGGGGGATTTTCCCTGTCGTCCCGTCATCCCCCACACTGGAGATAAATCCTGTGAAATGTTCTGACTTCCAGTGACCACCAAAAATGCTCCAGAATTACTTGCCCGCTCATTTTTGTCTGCCTCTTGTTTTCTTCAGCTTATGAATGGATAGCTTCTCGTCATTGTGATGGTCTGGCTTCCTACTTGATCTATCACTAGTTCAGAAGGCCGACTTGATCCTTCACTAGTTCTGAAAGCAGAAAGAGAATGTTCCCATGTGATGAATGGTAAAGTGTCCCATCTGTTCCAATGTGTCCGGGTTCTTTGCTTTTCACAGATTGTTGGGCTAAAGTCTTACACAGCAAATAAAGGGTTTACCTGAATCAAATTCTCTGGAACGAGAGACAACAAATGTGTAAATCAGGTCACACATTTCAGCGTTACGTAAATGTATGTGTATTTGTGTATTTCTACGTACGAGTGGGAGAGAGAGGGCCAATGAAAATAAGCCAATAAAAACAGGAAAACTATGACTGTGACCATTTTCAACCGACTGAACCTACAACTGAAGCCCATGTTTTTGTTTTGGTGTCCGTGTGCTTTAGATTCAGATTTCAGCTTGCCCATCATTAGTGCTATCACCCGTCCTTAAACGCCTTGGACAGGATCTTCTCAGGCCCCTTGATCATTTCTAAAGTCCTGCATTAAACTTTGCCCTCGGGGGGGGGTTGTTGGAAGATGACGCCGCAATTTTAATCCTTCCGGCATCAAACTTCAACGAGGACCTCACCCGGAGACAACGTCATCACGGAGTCCCTAGGCGACTCATCCTGGTGTCTCTCGGTGGTCGGGGGCATTAATCCATCCCTACCCCAAATCGGAGGGTTAAGCCTCTTAAATGGTTTGACAACACAGAATGCCTGGTGACCCTGTGTCCTCAGCATATGTTTTAGCTTTCATTTTTAAACAAAAAAATACAATCAGTCTGGTGCTTTCTAAAAACACGTTCAGATAAACAATGATAGAGTAGGAGGTTTTCTACCACACCACTTCAGTGATACTTTCCTTTTCAAACGACAGGATGTGTTCTAGAGAGGGCTTCTGAAGCATCTGACCCATACTTAATTTTGCAATATGTATGTCAAAAACGATGTCACATTCAGATTCAAACTTCAAATGTTATTTTGAAGTACAGTTGGAATAAACAAATGTGAACTGAAAGGTCTGTTATAGTTATAATAAAAAAATACTATTAATTCATTTTAAAAAACAAAATGTTTGAATCTGTTATTGGGCTGCAGTGAAATAAAGTGGATGCTTAGTAAATTAGGTTAGCTTTCTAGAAACTAAATTAGCTCGGCAACCAATCTCTTTTTTAATGATTGAATACCACGTCTCAATATTTCAGAGTGATATATAGAAACACTTTGATTTGTGGTCATTTAACGGGAAAATAAATAGAACGTGTGCTTATAATGCAAAAGTGTAATTTCTGTGAGAATGTTTCTTCCCAAAAGCCGACAACATTGTCAATCAGATGCTCAGCTTTTCTTATTAACGAATAATTCTTAACAACAATGTCAATGAGCGTTTCAGCTAGAAACTGTAGCTAACAATAGAGGGTGCAGATTTTTGCTGGATGTATTTGCAAGGTCAAGCCTACGGCACTTTTTTCTGGACTTCAAATATGCTGAATTATTATTATTGTTGCCTATTATTGTTATGTTGTTTCATATGTCGCCAGGTCTTTCTGATGTCTGGCACATGCGGAAACTTTTTGTTCCATTAACAAATATTTTAACATGAACCAGGGGCGGCACAGGGGGGGGGGGCATCAGATCACAAGGGATGGCCCCCTGTGCAACCACGGAAGATCCGCACCTGACATGAACACAAAACATGTCCCATGAGTGGTCTCTGTTAGTAGTTAGTGGCCCTCTTGTGGACATAATGTAGTATAACAATACTTTTTTACAATACATTTTTGTTTATGTTCTTATTTTGATACATTAGGATGTTTTATACATATTTTCCAATAAAATTTTTGAATCTCAATGTTTTGTCCAAGTGGCAGCCAGAGTCCTATCCTGTAAGCGATAAACTTTCGCATCCGTTTACCCAATGACCTTCTTGCAGTACTTGTCAATAGAGCATGGTAGCTCAATATCTGTTACTGCACGTTAGCACCTAAACTACGATACTTTTGCACATTGCTCTGGATAAGAGCATCTGATAATTGACTAATGTGTAAATGTAAATGTAAATGATTATCACTTCAGATGAGTGGTTGAATCCCTCACTAAACCACCCTCCTTTGCCCTCCAGTAATCACGAAAGCCTTTTAAAAAGCATAACACCAGACACTCCAGAGTGTGGTTTACCACAAGATCAAACAGGAGCCTTGTCAGGGGTCTGTTTCATCTCCCAGCTGCAGGACCCATCACAAGCTGTGGGGAGAAGTTTTCATAATTGCTTTAAATATCTCACAGTACTTTGCCGTTTGATGTATGATATTTGCCTTATGTTTTGCTTTTCCTTCGGTTAAACAGCAGCATTATTATTCTGCAGTTTTATTATTATTCTATTAACAGCAGCAACAATTATTCTGAGATAAATATCAGACCATGGGAGATCATTTAATAATCTAAATGATTTGCTGAAGAACACGGGCTAATAAATAGGGAATCCATAAATTTTTTACCTTTTTAGATTCATAACATAATTTGATCCAGTTTATCCAGGTCTCCACTGTCGTAGTTGTCAAATTTATTAGGTTGGTGGACACGGTAAAATATTTGGTCATCTTTACCTTTAAACATGATTTAATAGTGGAAGATGGAGGTTGTTCTGTTTCGTTTAATCTTTGGAGTTGCACACCTAAAGAAGATTCCACACTAGTGTGTTTCAAGATGGAACGCAGGGCAGAACAACTTGTCAGTCAAGGAGTGGCAATTCAGTCAGCGACAGCAGCTGTGGATGGCATCCTTAATTAAAGTGAAGTGTGGCCTGGACCAGTAAGGACATGGGAGTAATCTAAGGTGACGAGCAAAACTGTGAACAATGTCATGCAGTCATGAAAATATTTACCTTTTGCTTATGACTAATCAGTTCATCAAAGCTTCTCACAGCACTGCTGTAATGACTGTCTAAGTCTGGAATGACCTGGAATGCACCCCTCAATTACTCCGTCTTGCCATTTCTGCATAGTGGCTTTTATGTCCCCTGTCCCCTTTGCTCATATCTACCTGCCCCCTGCCAGCGTGAGGAGGCTTCGGTCTTTCCTTTCCAGACATGAAATATGCCCTGGGGGGCGAAAGCCATTTGCGTGCTGGCCCACCTTGCACTTTCTAAAATTACATTGCCCAGAACAGTGATCTCAAATTACAGATGATATCTACTCCCTGGGATGCGTTTCAATAACAGAAGGAGTGATTTGCTTCAGGGAACAGTGCCCAAGCAGAGTGACACACCCAGAGATGTGACCTTCTCAAGCAGTGAGACTACTAGCACTGTACTATGTATTATTCCAAACTAGCCCATCATTTAGTGCCCTTCTGAAGTCTGTTTAGATTGCCTCATGCGTAATATACACACATTTCCCGCTATTTAACTTATCTCTGCGAATGTATATTGGTCTTCCTTAAAAATGTGTATGCCTGCCTATATTTCAACTAAGTTAACGTTAACCTTGGATCATTTGCCGAAGAACGTTCTTTTCATGTTTACATTTTACATCGTAGTCATTTAGCAGATGCTCTTACCCAGAGCGACGTACGAAAGTTCCAAAGTTTAAGGGTTAACGTGCAACACAGGATACTGATATTTCACTTAATATTTTATGTATGTTTAGCACGTTGACTCGGTGAAACATTCTATATCAATACAAACATTTGTTACAAAGACAAAGTATATGAAGAAGAACAAAGGATCAGTACGCCACATAAAATAAGAGGCAAATCAGCACAGTGAAATCAGATAGATGTGCAAACGTTTATACAATTACATCAATCAAGCTGGGGGTGGGGGCCTTTGTATTTTCACTTGCATTGAAAGGTGGCCTTATGTAATTTAATATGTTATATCAGTCGGTAATCCTGAGTGTCCTTAAATGGCTTTATCACTACGGGACATTATTGTGGCATAGTCATCTGTTTTTTCTTTCTCTTTCTTTAATCTCTCTAATGGAATTAGAGTCTAGGGGGAACAGTGAAATGACAGGAGCGCATGTCAGTGGTGTTGGAACCCTTTAAGCAGCATGTTCCCATGTTTGCTGTGGTGGAGCCGTGCTCCAGCAAGATTACTCTGTGCTTTCTCATCGTGCATTCGTGTTCAATATGACATTTACATTCACAAACCCTTCACAGTCAGACCGCCTCATATCAAGACCTGCCTCCAAACGCTGTCGGCTTTCCTTAGGCCGTAGCAGTGGAAGCTTTGCGCAAAGCTTTGGAGCACGTTAAGTCACAGGTTTAGGTCCTGTGACAGGTAAAGTATCTGTAAAAATAACAGAAGTGGTGATCTTTTCACGATACCGGCGACTTTTTTACAGAAGTGTATGATAAAGTGTATCAACTGAATGAAAGCGCATGTAAAATTGCTTGTGATTTTAGTCGGTTGATACACTTTATAATACACTTCTGTAATTTGTACTACAGCAGAACTAGATGCTTTGAGACGTACATGGAAGTGATTTTTTGACAGTTTGACAGTTTTGTAGGAACTGCAGTTTCCTTCTGGTTGACATGTTTAAGTTGCATAGATCCCAAGGTTGTCTCCTCAAATGAATGGGATCATTATACTGGTTAGAAACAATGTTCAATGTTTACTATGTTATACTAAATATGGAAATTCTATTTAGTGACTTAGCAGCAGTTAGAACAAACAGAGGAACCCAAATGTAAATAGAGAAAAAACATCATTGGTACTTAAAGGTGCAATCATTTGAGCTGTCAGACAAATACCACTGCAGCCCCTCTCAAAATCAGGTCGGGTGATCTTCAAAGAGTCAATGGACAAAAGAATGGCCTTAATAAGCCGCTGGGCTTTGATCTCTGCTGAGACGTTGGAAGGCTTCCTTGTTTTGTTTTATGTGCTTTGTTTTCGACAGAAACCCGATTTGGAGCTTTTCCCCACATAAAAGTTTGTAAAGTTAAAGCTGAGTAAATACACGGCCACAAAAAAAGAACAGCCCCACTTTAGAGCAGGCTGTGAGAACTGCTTAAGTAAACAATACATATGATTTGTTTGGTAGAATCTTGTACAAAATTTACATACTTATGGCAACAGCTTATATAGCTGGTAGTTTGTTTAGTTTCATTTTAAAATTTGAAATTTGATGTCAACATTTAAATGTTTGACTCAAAGTCCATTCAAATCTATTTTTTTTTTTATTGTAGTGGGAAAGTGTGTCTGCAAGGTAGAGTAGTCAGGAAAATGTATGTTTCACCATTAACAACACATTTTCTCAGCTGGTCTTTCAGCTATGTTAGTCTGAAGAAAAATGTTCCTACTGAGTTAAAAATCCATGCAAGTGCATGGATGGGGGTACCCATCTTCTTGTTCTACAATGAGAATATTTCATTTCCTTCAGCAGCACACACTGTAACAAATTAGAGAAAGGAGGTGCATTTGCTAGCAAACCGTTATGCACGGCATTGCATTGAATAAACTGTGGCATTGATCGAATCTTAATGCATGCTCCAGAGCCTTATGCCATTGCATAAGCCAGTAGCTATCCTGGCTCAATACAGAAGCATGTGCCCAAAGTTTTTAAATTAGATTTCAGCTGAATTCCAATGGACTCATGACACTCTGTTTAACATTAAACAAGCCAGTAGTTGTGGGGAAATTCAAGTTAAGAACATATTGTTTGTCTTCACAGCTCATCTACTTGGTCACGCCTAGGCTCCTCTCTGATATTCAGTGTTAGTTGCCTGTCTACCAAACAAAATCTTCAAAAAAATAAAAGAAAAATACAAAAATCTGGTCTTCAAGGCTTTTCTTTAACTATAACTCATCAGTGCAACCAAAGGTTTTCCTCTATTGGCTCATCTCGTGTTGACACTACAGTCATGCAGCTGAACACTGGGTATTAATCACAAAACCCCACCCATATGTGAAGTAGCAGAAAAGATAATAATTAAGGGGTAAAAGAACAGACAGGATTTAAATTAAGAACTAAACTGTTGAAATTGCAGAAAAGGTTGTTCTCATATTCCCTTAAAATAAGTGTGAATCCTTAGGTAGTCATACTATTTCATTATTGTAATGACTTTGTGTGGTCTTTGCCCTTAGTAGTCAGTGTGTTTTTCCTGGAGACATGCTGGAAAAGTGAAGGAGTAGAAATTTTATGATTACATTGTAGTTGCTGTTTCGTGGAGTATGAGTAAGCAACGGGTTAATCTGCCAAGCACTTCTATCACCTAGATATGATGGAAAAAAAACAGAAAAGAAAAGCTTGGAGGCTGGTGGAGGAGTGCACAGCGGTATGATAGGGACGAGAATGACGGCTAAATTTGCCGCGCTTCAGCTATTATCGCACTAATGTCATTACGCGTGAGGTGGAGATAAACACGGGCTGCATCCAAATTTAATTGGATTATACCATTGCTTTTTATTCTTTATTTTAGTTCCATTCCAAACTGTGGAGTGGAGGACAAAACCAGAGTGAAGTAATTCAATTGCTCCATTATATAGGGCCCAACCAAGCTTAAGGGCTGTTTTTCAGTAGTTTTTCAGTAATTATTTTCTGGTAATAAAACTAATTGACTAAATTTGGCTGACACTGTAAACTTATGGCTCCCTATTAAACATTCTCAAACTAGAAGAATATTCACGATTAAGTATCCTTAAATCAGTGCATCCCTTTGGGTTTCCACCTCTTGTGACGGTCCTGAGCTATTTTTTTTTTTTTTGTCGCCAGTAAATAAGCAATCATGTAATCACTAAAATGATCCTAAATTCCATTAATTCCGAAAGCCTCATTACATAACTAGGCATCAAGGTCTCTCTAATGAAATGGATTAACGCAGTGAATGTCGTCATCTGCCGTTTCATTGAATTCCAGGATGATATTGCATTCCAAGACGACGTTTTTATTTACTGATGGTAAAGAGAGACAGGATCAGTATGTCGGAAATATCCAACGTGTAACAACGTTTAAATTGTGGCCTAAAAGGCTTTCTGATATTATTTCAGAGTATTTTTTTGTTTTTTGTTCTACCGTGTTTTTTTACTCATCAGTGGTTTTGAACAAATATTAAAGTCTGCTTAAAAAAAGTCAGCTCTTTTAATTTATTTGTTTTAGGGGAAATACTTGATCTGCTTGCTTAGCTGGTACAGAATAGCTGGAACAGAATCACAGGGCAGTCTTCTCCTATATAGATAAAAAAAGATAAATTCCTAAATCTGTACTTTGCACCTTCTTGCATGGTCTGCTTAGGACAAAGCCTTGTTTATGTTGCATCAAATCCCATTCGGCCACTGTGGAATGTAACCTAATGGGAAATGTGAGAGGCACTGGAGCAGACCAGTAATATTAACGGTGAGACTGGAAGATTCCAAACAGCCATGGGGGAGAGGGGGATGTGTGATGCTTGGTGGAAAAAATAAAAAAGTGGATCTATTCCGATTGGCTGCCACCAAATATTGTGTGACCTAGTTACCGGGCAGAGGTGTTTTAGCAACAGCAGGAAAGCCACTGTCGGGCTCCCAAGAACCATTCATGACTTTATTACTGCTGCTGTACAACAATATATTCAAGGTCTATGGCAGTCCTGTTTGCACAGGTGCAGATGCAATGCCTGTTCTCAGGGATGACATCGTTTCCGTGGGCTGAGGGCTTTGTGTTCGGAGGTCGGCTGGCCTTCTCCCTGTCTGTATTTTTTAATATACATTTCACAGAGCTTCCTGTCTCCTGCACAGCAGAGTGGCAGCTGCTAGATGCTTCTCGTGGTTCTGACGTCACGCAATCCATAAACAGGTGCCTTCCAAAAAACAAGAATCATTCTATTACTGAAACTAGCAGACATTTTGATGACAAGAAATTCACAGTTGCAAAGTACAATGATAGTTTAAATAATTGAATGGCTGTCTTCTTTTTTTTGTAAGGTTTGAAAGGAAGGTTAAAAAAATACCTACTTCTTAAAATCAGCATTTTTCTTGCAGTTGAGTGATTGGGGAAACCCTGCATACTTATTTGACCAGAAAAAGGTTTTGGTATGACGGGAATCCCTGGGTGCTCAGGGAAAGAAAAGCTTTTACATTCAACGGGTGGAACCATTGAATAGGAACAGAGTGGATTCTGTCCATTTTCCAAGAATAAAAGGCTGGAATGAGTGCCGGATAGTTATTGCCTATTTTGCTTTTCTGCATCCCTCCCCCCATCCCTTTCTCCCGCTAATCCAGCTCACAGGGATCTCCCTCTGCCAGGACTCGAAGAGGAGACGGCAGACATGTGCCAGTGCTAGCGTGTATCCAACTTAATGTGGAACAATGCCTGCCAATTATCCACCCTAGAGAGGTCTAACGCCCGCGCTCTGTGCTGAGCATGCAGAGGAAAACTAGGCAGGAATATCCCTGGTTTTACCCAGATTATTTCACACTTTTAATGTTTGATGTCTCTGGCGTTTCTCTTATTACGCCATCCAGAAACTAACCTCCTCCCGAGTGGGGCCTTATACCCCTGCACTTCCTCAGTGAACCTGCGGGTGCTGTCAGGTGGGCTTTCGCCCCTTTTTCGTACTCTCTGCTCTCTGCTTACGGCTGCAGCCAGTGACGAGATGGATGGGAAGCCACACACTGTTTGAACCAGTAGAGGGACGTAAACATTTGTATCAGACATTCAAAATACATTGACTGCGTGTATCACTTGACTGAGTACAGTAACAAGTTAAATGCCCAGATGCTACTGCTTACTTGAGGACTCATATCATGAGACGAGTCGCTGTTCGTTACTGGAGAAAAAGCAGAAGAGCTCCTTTTCTTTTTAAAGGAATGCACGTTTTCCTGGGTCGATCAGGATATTATCTAGCGACTGCTAGTCACGGTCACTTTGGGAATTCCCGAGGGGAATTCGTCCATGTCATCTGGGACGAGTTTAAAAGTTTCCTTGCGTCTGGATAAAACTGCACATGGAAAGTCTCTTCTTCCGTGGTAGAATTAGTTAGGTCCCTAGGAAACACGCACCCACATCTGGGAACCTTTCCAGTCTGTGTCTTCTAGCATCAACTAGGCTAGAATATGAGAGGAATGGGGGCGATCTCACTACGGGAATCTTCAAAATAGTCGCCTTTGGCTCACAATTGTGTAGAACATCTGTGGTACTGATAACTCTAAGTCCTAGCTCACAAGCCATGATCAGTGGCCTTTCAGTCAATGGCTTGGAGTTCAGTTGGTTGCAGTACTGAGGTATTCTCTCTCCTTAAGGCACAGCTGGAGGTTGTGGCGGCGGTGTCTTTTCTTAGGACGCTGCAGTAGGAGAGGGCGGGCCGCAGCAGACAGAGATTTTCTTCACAGCCCAGCTGGAAGCATTGCTGGCAGGAATGTCTGTTCTCTGCCTTTAAGGAACAACATGATTTACAACCGGCTAATGCCTCTCGGTGAGTGGGTGCCAGTTGAAAGTACCAGCTAGGGGTCGATGGCTGATGATGTCATCCCCTGGTGTCAGAGAGAGGGAAATGTAGTTTGTCTGATCCTGGGTGGGCTTTCTAAATGGGAAAGAGAAATATCCTGATCCATGGTTCCAATGCTCTGGATCGACCGATGAAATCTTCTTTATCTCCGGTGGCTCAGATTCTGAGAACAATTAATCATTTGTTAACCACTGACTGGGCAAATTAATGCAGGGAGGTGAAATATACAGAAAAGGGAACCAGGCAAAATGCTGCTCATTGTCTCTCTGGGGATCAGGGATAATTATAGTCATAACAGCTGATGAAAACAGGCAGTAGACTTGGTTTTAACTCTTAGTTTTGTCAATATTCTCAGGGGAAATTTCTCAGGAAATCTGCTCACAATACAATAAATTCCACAACTCATCTTCAGAAACACTAAATTCCTTTCTAATATTTGTACATGAATTGCATATACAGTGCTGTGCAAAAGCACATGTCAAAAAAATCTTTAACGCTTTCAAAAATAGTTAAATGAAAGGTATCTATACATAAAAAATAATAATACTGTTAACAGTACAAAAAAAGCTAAAATAAGGTCTATATTTGGTGTGACCACCCTTTGCTTTAAAAATGCATCAATTCACTTAGGAATCAACTCCTTTTTTCTTCTTTTGGGAAAATACCCGTAAAAAGATTCTTGTTGCTCAAATGGTAACCACGCTCAGGTGCCAACTTTTAAAGGGTTTTTAAAAGTCAGAAAACTACAGCATAGATAGGGAGGCATAGAGAGGGTAAACAGTTTAGAGCTGTATTATTTTAGTTTTCCTGAAAAGGGTGATTTTCTTTGGAAATGTTTTTCTTTTTGGATTTGTTGTACTTTGTCTT
Source organism: Hiodon alosoides (assembly GCA_025775065.1). Classification (NCBI taxonomy): domain Eukaryota; kingdom Metazoa; phylum Chordata; class Actinopteri; order Hiodontiformes; family Hiodontidae; genus Hiodon; species Hiodon alosoides. The sequence goes on along the minus strand of JAOYSI010073759.1, from coordinate 18,545 downwards.
AAATATGCCAAATAAAAGGCGTGAACGAAATCCCAGGCTCCCTGTCTCTGCCCACCCCCAGACCGTGCACGCCCAGGCGTGATACGCATTGGCAGCAAAACCCTGAACATGAATGTCATCAGTGAATCCAAGATTGGATTCCAATCACTTGAGATTGCTGTGACTACAATACGTTCACACTTTGTTTGGATTTGAAGGAAATGAGCTCCAATTTTGTAATTTTTTTCTGTTACTGTGTAGGCACAAAAACGCAAAATACTTGATGGATCATTCATCCCAAAGTCATCTATATAAGGAGATGTTGGAAAGTTTCAGGGAGGGCAGAAGAAAATGGATACTCAAAGAAACAGAGTAAGAGGAAGGGGTGTGCATGTGTGTGTCTGTCTGTGCTTGTTTATTTGTGGGTATGTGTGTGCGTGTGTGTGAGTGTGTGTGCGTGTGCGTGTGCGTGTGCGTGTGTGCGCATGTGTTTAGGGAGGGAGAGGTGTGGAAGGTTGTCTTGGCATACCAGAACGACAAATAATCCAATTGAAATCAAATCCACAATTTGGATGTAATTATGTAATCAATATAATCAACAATAAATAATGAGAAAAGCTGAAGCTGGTTGAATCTATCTAGACCCAATCTATCTAGATTGTTTGATTAATCATGAGAATCTTTCTGAGAGAAAATCAGTGCAGCACTGTATCTCTATACAGCAGAAAAACTAGAGCAATATAATTGTACACTCTACGCTACACTTTCTGTACTACAGCATTCTGTACTACACAATCGTGTAATTGACTTCTCTGGGATTGATAGGAAACCACAGGATCTGGTGGAGAGACAACGTCTTTGTCATCATCTGGGACGTCCTCAGCTTACACCATGACTCTCCTATCTTCAGTGCTATTGAATAATTGTTTTTTTGCCTGCCATTGAAAAGTTTATGATCGCCATCCCTAGGCCATAATCGTTGAAGACAGAAAATGACAGACAGAAATGTAAGAGGAGAAACTGACTAAAATACCTAATATTGGTGTCACTTATTTTATATGTTTGCAATCATTATTTTGCTTATTGCATGCCTATGTCCAACGTATTTGCGGTTTTGAATAAATAAGTACTGTGGCATGCGTGGCTGATCCGGAAACAGCTGGAGACAGGGTCACCAGGTCAGTGTTCATCCCTTTTATTTGGCATCGTATACAAATCCAACGAAAGACAAACTTTACCCCTTTGGGATAACTAAAATAACACGGCTTTATTTGAAACATTTCCAACATTTATTTGAAAAACAATTCCAAGCCCAAAATCAAATCTAAAAGTCACACGGCCATGGTTATAATCGGGTGTGCAACAAGGTTTTTAGGGTGGGCATTTTGCCATCACGCGGCATGCCATAAGTACATTTCACAAAAGCATTTGCTGTTTTGCAAACGCCAACAGGATTTTGTGTCTAGTGTCAAATATGGTTTCAAGAAATGCTTTCAAACAGTTGAGAAATAATGTAGTATAACAAAATAAATATCAAAGTTGCATTTTATAACATGAAAAACTATTTACAGTTTCTCTGCCCACCCTGCTCAGCCTCACTATATCCATGGGAGTATGTGTAAATACAGCATCCCACACAAACCAGCCACACAAAAGGTCACAAAGACGCAATGGTCACTTGTGCTGGGAAATATAAATGAGCGTGAAAGGACCCCAGACAAAGGAGGCAAGGTGAGGAGAGGGGAGTTCCTGGGGTGGTTATGGCCTACAGAACCATCCACTGCCTCCTCTGGTTCTCCACGCCCCCTCAGGGTTCACCAGCTGCCAGCTCTGAGGAACTCCTGCTGAGTTGGCCCATTGCCCAGGGCTGCTTTTGATTCTTCTGCGCAATCCATTACCCCAGTAGAGCACACAACGTCTAAGGGAATACTAATACAGAGGACCATCACCTTGTGCTTGCTCTCCAAAGAGAAGCTGACCTTCATGCCTTGACAGTGACATTTTAGCAATATATTCAGCAACGATGCGTCCTCAGTCCAGAGAGCTTGATTATATTATATCTTCCCTGTGTGTGTGTGTGTTTGTTTGTTTATGTGTTCCTAATGGTACAGTCCCCAACCAGTTATTCTGCCTCTCCCCCTCATTACAACTCTTATAGTTTTTACCATGTATTGTGCTAGTGAAATCATTGTATTGATTTTGACTTTTCTATGAATAACAGAAGAGAGGAGGAAGCGTCTTCAAACAGAAATAATTGGAATTAGAGGTGTGGTGCACATGGCTGTGTTGTGGAGCAGGGCAGCATGATGGAAACCGGTTTCCCGGAGCGCTCCAAATGAGCATGTGTTAGGCTTTGCTGGTGTACACTGGGAGGTGTCAGGGAAAAATCCCTTTCAGACACCACGACCACCCAGACTTTTACAGGTCCCAGACCAGACTATTCCCAGAATAGAACCACTGCAACACTCTAGTTGAATTCAACACTCGTGTTTATTGCATTTGCAAATGGGGAAAAGCAAATGGTGTTACCCACCATTCCTCCAAAGTTACAAGGATAAAACTTCCTCCTTATATTTAGCTCAAATAGCTCACTCTGCACTTTTCTACCTCACAGGGTGGGTCTGAAAAACAGTTTAAACTAGATCAGACATCTGCAATTTTTCTTTAAGCCACACAGCACATATTTTATTTTGAGATAGTAACGTGTCAGAAACACTCAACTGCCATCAACAACTTTTCTTTTTCTCACCTAAACGGCGGTTGAGCAACTTCTCTTTGGCCTCGCACTGTGAGGTCATCACTGTTTTTCCCAGACTCAGTTGCATGTTTCTGTGCACAACCATCATACTTCAACACAGTATAACAAGGGCACATAATTATGTTCTTACCACCACAAGTATATGAATGGTTTAACGTATTTTAATTACCTGACATTTCTATTGATTAAAATTTCTCTCACAGAGAACAGATGTTCAAACGTTTCCTTAGGGGTCTTGTGTTGATAGAGGACCACCCTCAGATTTCCTGGATCCATCACGAACCCCTTCAGACCCCTTAGGATTCCTTTTAGTAGCATAAGTAGCAGGCCAGGACCTGAAAATGTTTTAGATTTTTTTTTTTTACTTTATTTTAAATGATTAACATCAAGCAGCAAGAGTATTCAAGAAATGCTCTGAAAGCCAAGAATTTAAAATAAAAAACGATAAATGAAAAGACAGAAATTTCCAGCTTCACTCTACTCAAAAAAGAGACCTGTACACTCTAATTTATTTCAACAATGGTAGAAAAATTACAGATTCTCTTCCTTGCAGAGAATAACACGCGTTTTTTGCTTTATTTTTTCCCATTACCTTTTTGGTCGTTATTTTTCTTTCATCCATTGCTCTGAAAAAACCAATGAAAATAAAAATTAGACTGTTTTTGCCTATGAGTTTGTTTGGGTGTATGTGTGTGTGTGTGCGAGTGTGATTGTGCATCTGTGTTTCTGTGTTGCCTGTGTGCATTCACGTGCGTGGGTGTCTTTGTCTGAAACGTGCGTATACTCCTGAATCTGTATGCATATGAGGTTGTGTGCATAATAGAGCTCTGTCTGTGCACATTCAATCCAGCTGTGTTTTTGTTCTCTATCATCCTGTCTGGCTAGAAAAAATGCATCATCTTCAAAGCAGGGCCCCGACATTGAATCAGACACTACTGCTTTTGTGGAGTAAATGTGGTTTCTGCCACATGGCACAGAAGTATTCAGCCGCTCTTCAAAGCTCTAAATGACCTTGAGCAGCTCAAAGCAAGCATGCACCGCCTCCACTGGCAGGGGATACTGGAAATGATTGCTGATCAATGTGCTGGTTAATTTGAGTCTATTGACCAGATTTAGGAAGAGTAGCTCATGAGACAGCTTTGTACACGTTTAAGTCATCAGTCTGGAATAGCGCTGAAAACATTGTCAATGTTTACATTCGTCCTTGTGTTTAAACAAATTCTTTAATACTTAAAAAAAACGTTTTCTCCATTTTGCCTCACTGAACGTTGCTCACAAGATGTCTTCACCTGAACCTTTCCTGAGACGGGTTCATAATAGCACGATTCGTAAATGTGAGATGTTTCTCTGAATTTTAATTGCTTAGCAGCTTTACTCTGCTCTCCACTATGACGAAGGGGGAATAACAGCATTATATGCATAGACATGCTATGGCACAAATGTGTTACCTTTTGGATTTTGAGCCCCTGGCCTTATGCGTATGTGTTTTCATAAACACATTTGCATTTTGGCTTTTGGTGTTTTTAAGCATTGTGCTAACTGTAAGCATAAAGCTGTTTGTGTAGGACTGTTATTAAATTGACGAGATAATTTACATTTTGTATGGTGTTGAAAAGGGATATTTTTCTAGAAAAAAGGAAAAGAAATCATCATAATAAGTGAATCTCTCATTTTGCGTTTCCTCCTGAAATCAGGCCCAGTAACAATTATAATATACTTCCAGTAATTGTTAATACAAGTCCCACTATTTTAAAAAGCCAGCTATGGCTGTAACCAGTATTATGATGTGATGTATAGCTTTTCGGTGAAGCTCAAAAAAATGGTCCTCTGCTGGCAGATCTTCAAAGCCTGGGAACTTGTGTGCACTTCTGTATTCTTTGCATCTATGATAACTAATCTGGGAGCCTGATTGTGTGAAGCTGGAGAAAATGGGTGCTTAGAACAAATCGTCCTGGCCCATTTACAGCAAAGAACACCTTAGATTGAGAGACGGGGATAAGACAGAAGCTCCCCCCCCCAACACTATGCCTTTGTAAAGGTGTTAATTAAAACACTCAGAGTGGCACTGACACCGGCAGGAATGAGAGCGAAGGGGAGAGATGCCAGATATCTTAATAATCCTTCAGCATCCAATAGACAGGCAGCCGTAAAATATTAATTGAGTCCCCTCCTCCCCCACCCCGTTTCCCCAGTTACAGTTGCTTTGTTAGTCCAGCTAGAGAACAGCAGAATTTACATCAAATCATCAGTGTAATTCATGTATATGTTTAAAAGGCACTCATTCCAGAATTATCAGAACTTTGTTAATCCATTGATTTTCTGCAAACGTTATGAGTAAGTATGAAAAAGTAGGAAAAGTATTATATAAAAATCTATATTACAGATCTTTTATTTTTATTTAATGAGACAACCATTCTGAATATCATTCATGTACAGTAAATTATTTGGCCCTTCAAAAAAGTACAACACATTTTAGGAATGCACAGAAACAAAAAAGAAGAAAACAAGACACAAAAATTAAGCAAGAGATTGAAGAACAAATCCATGCAAATCAATGATGCACAATGTAAATTCCACATGAGTGAAAAAACACATTTTGTAATTCCCTTAGTGAGCTCAGTCGAGCCTCATATTCTCATCCATTACCTTATAATTTCCCTTGCCAAACGTAACGCATGGCGGTCCATCCATGTAACTGGATGTTTCTCCAGTTTTTTCTCATTCCTCCTGTATTTGTGTCATCAAGCAATTACATTAGAGTACATGGGCCATAATCACATTATTTTCATGTCGAATGCTTTTCAGTCAACTCCAGGAAAGGTGAGTGAGGTGAGAAAAATTACCAGCATGCTAAAGTGGATGTGCAGTATCCCTGAAACAAACCCTGAAAAGCAAGAGAGGTGGACATCCCATTTGACGGATTTGCTCAGTATATACTATTGGTGCAGACAAGGAAAATATGTTTATATACCTGTATTCATTCCAGAAGGTACAAATACTGAGATTTGGTTGAACTCGTCGCCCAGCTTCTTTTATAGCCACACCATGATGCATGAGATTGTCAACTGTGATTGTACGGATCTCATTTGAGACATTTTGTGTGCATCTCCTTTCCGTATCTTCCTCCTCACACACAGCCCTGTCTTCCTCTGTAATGTCTTTTCCATCTAATTTTCTCCATTTCTCACCGTCACAGAGGAACGAATAACTGTTTCTTTATAGGAGTCAGTGTTGGTTGGTAAATGAACTTTGGACGTAAATAAATTGTGTTAGAAAGATGTTATGTGTGTGAGGAACAAGTACTATTATTATGAAATTGGTTTTAAGTGAATAAATGTGTTTTTAATGTGTTTCAAAAAATAATGTAATGTATGAAATTTGTGTGAAAACAATAAATGGTAAAATGTGTACAGTATTGATTTCTGTGTGGATACTGAGCACCATTGTTTCATGTATTTTGAGTCAGCAACTGAGAAAACTGTTGAAAGACATTGTCAAACCTATTTTATTCATTCAGCATTGGGCGATTTTACTGTTGGCTGGAGGACTGAGAGCTATGTAAAATCTGGAACCTTTTTTTCTCACCTGGAGTAACTGTATGTTATTGACTGCCTCAGCTTGTTTTATTTAGCAGCTGGAGCTCCCGTTTTTTTTTAGTAACTAGGCAAGATTACAGCAACGAGGCCTTCCGAATGGTTTATGTGAGTTGTACTTTGCCGTTAAAATCCATTTCACGTCATTCACAGATTCTGACCGACATAGTACAGGGGTTGCATAATTGTAAGAGCACTGCCCAGGCTGGTTTATCAGAGTGAAACTCTGATGGAATTCTGTACTATGATGCAAATTATTGCATTATTATTATAGTTATCATTAACTACACATGTATTTACGCAGCAGCTACAATGTAAATCGGTAGTATTTACAGACACTTATTGTAATGTAAAATATTGCAGCAGCATGTCAGAAACAAACGTGCAACCCAACGGGCTCCACTCTGCCATCTGTGCATTGGCAGGATTGGTAACTCACATGACTACCACAAGGCCTTTTTACATATGCACAGGCAGTTCTTCTCGCAGCCTGTGATCGCGCTCTCTGTCATGGGAATGGCTCCTATGTGACATCTTAGCTTTCTGATTTACTCTCTCCACTTCTGCACACCAGACTTATTTCTGAGAAAAACAACATGTGCCAATGTTAGAGACAAGCTAAATAGGCCCAGGGATTAAGAAGGTATTGGAGAGGAAAATGTGTATTTTCAATACTTTGCAAAGCATCTCCAATGCTGGGGTAGAACAAACTGTAAATTGAATATATAAATTGATATATTGTGATGACTTTCTTGCACAAACGCCATGACCACGTACAAATAGCACTGGAACTGTGGATTTTTCATGCATATTGCATTTAGCAATACATTAGACTATCAATAATATAACTATATTTTTATGGTATACTTTTCTTACAACCATGAACAGCCACTAAGATGCAGTTTTAAAGGCAAAGGGCGGTCACAGCAAATGTTGATTTTATTTTATTTTTGTTGTTGTTTTTTACAGTGTACTGCCCTTTATAGTATTTTTATATTCAGAAACATTTCATTTAATTACTTTTGAAAGCATCTTTGCTTTACAATAATTTTTAATAATTTTACACATCATGACTTTTGTACAGTACTGTAATTGTTATTATTACTTCCTTGTTCAGAAAAACTGACCATTGATTTTTTACACAGTATCAGTTGTGTATCTATACAGATGCACAGATATTTCACAAAACAATTCTGATTAAGTATCCTGCTTAAGGGCATAACAGAATTGCCCATCCTGGAACATGCCACCTTCTGGTCACAAGTACAGTTCCTTTGCAACCACACAACCTGCTGCCAACCTGTCCTACCGAAACAGAGAGATTCTAAAAGACGGGTGAATAATGTCACTGCACTCCATGTTTATTGATGGATATTACAATTTTTTATCAGTTCTGTTTTATCTACAATACTGCGCAAAAGTTCTTCTACAGACTTTGGCTGCCTCGCTTGTTTCTTGTCTGTCCAAGTAATCCCAGACAACCTTAATGATGTTGAGATCAGAGCTCTGTGGAGGGCTCTTCTTTTAGAAAATCAATGTTTGCAAATCAAAAAATTGTTCTTTTCTACTGACACGCTAATGATGAAGACAAAAAATAAACATCAAAGACTGTATTTATGTAAAAAAGCAAGGGTGCTTAAGACTTGTGCACAGCACTGTATCTGGCAGGAAAAAAAACTTTCTTGTTTGGTCATTATTATAATTACTGATGATGATAACAATGATAATCATATAACCTTATCAGAAGTGCTTTACATACCCATTTTAGTACAAAGTAATTCATCTCACTAAGCCTAGCATAAGCCACACGCACAAACACACACCCCTACACACACATTATACACACAGCGTGTTCGTGTGTGAAACCCAAACAGTGGGTTTTGTGGGCTTTAGTGGGCAACTCCCGGTGCTTTGTTGCTTCAGCACCACGGACAGCTCCGAAATAGTCTGCGCTCGATTTTCGCAAATTATGCAGGTATTTTCTCTTATATTTTTTATTTAACAAATATTAATATTGTTGTTTTGCCATTTTTAAACATTCTCATTTGCTTTCCATGCTTCTTGTGGACGTTATAGACCGCAGACACAGAAGCCTATCTCGGCTGCTATTCCTTCCGTTAAAATTTAGACGAAATTTTTTTTCGAAAAGATTCCCCTGTAAAACCTATTCCCGGCATCATTCCAACCATGCTATAAATTATAAATACAAATATATATGAGGTAAACGCATGCAGAAATATTAATATGTTTTCCTGCATGCGTTTACGTCATGTGAATTAAACTGTTGACATGAAATAGTTTCGCAAAATGTAATACCTGTATTTCGTTGTTTTACATCTAGTTAATGGTTTACGAGTAATTGGTTATTGGTATATACTGTTAATCCACCGTTAACGTCAAACCACACGAAGCTTCTCTGGAAATGTAACACTTCTTTATATATTTATATTAATAAAATCTAACTCATAACATTGCGTTGGACATTAATATGACCGGAAAAGCTGTAGACTGAAAAAAACACAGTGCCTTAAATATATAAACACTAAATATTTAGGTATTTGTGCTAACAGAAAATATTCAATGAATGTGATTTTTTTTTAAAAATGTTAATTGTAGAGTTGGCTACTTATTTTTGATATTTGCTAAATCTACCCAAAAGCTGTCTATAAAAGAATGTGTTGTCTCCTCCCTTTCAACAGTTTGCTTTTTGTATTCAAGGGGGCGCGCCTAGAGGGTGGCAACTAAAACGAAAGCCGGCGGCACGCGTCAGGGGTTGATGTTTGTGAACATTTAGGTTCCGATTGGGTGAAGTGTGGAAGTGTGTCAAGCATTTGCGCGCCGTGGGCGGGAATACACATGTTTATAAACCTCAGAGTGCGCTCGGTAGGGCGGGAATACTATGCTGAGCAGACGGAGATAGGGAAGAGGCGAGAGGACGCGGAGGCTCTGGCTCATTGGAGCTAGTTGGAGGAGGCGCGGCAAACCCTGCTCCTCCACACCAGCACCTATATGGATGACCTCTTCAGCCTCCTTGCCTCGCCTTCGCATTCGTCTACCAAGCATAAGAACAACAACATCATCAATCACGGCTACACCGAAACCGAACAGGATATCATGACAGTTGTTGCCTGTGACAATATGTTGGAGGAGACGGCAGCCCTCCCCGGCCATCTCCCTTTAGATCACTATGAACCCGATCACGAATGCTGCGAGCGGGTGGTCATAAACATTTCTGGCCTGCGCTTCGAAACTCAACTTAAAACTTTTTCTCAATTTCCAGAGACCTTACTCGGGGACCCCAAAAAAAGAATGCGCTACTTTGACCCTCTGAGGAACGAATACTTTTTTGACAGGAACCGTCCAAGCTTCGATGCCATCCTCTATTACTACCAGTCAGGGGGGCGTATCCGGAGACCTGTTAACGTCCCCATTGATATCTTCTCGGAGGAGATTCGGTTTTACGAACTCGGGGAAGGGGCAATGGAGAAATTCAGAGAGGACGAGGGGTTTATCAAAGAAGAGGAGCGCCCCTTGCCTAGCAATGAATTTCAGAGGCAGGTGTGGCTTTTATTTGAGTACCCAGAGAGCTCGGGTCCAGCCAGAGGCATTGCTATTGTTTCGGTGCTGGTCATTTTGATTTCAATTGTTATATTTTGCCTGGAAACTTTACCCGAGTTTCGAGACGACAAAGACCTAAGGACCGTAGCACATCTTATTAATGGCACGGCCCCTTATCATTCGAGTCCTTTTACTGACCCTTTCTTTGTGATAGAGACGCTCTGCATAATTTGGTTTTCTTTTGAATTGCTCGTAAGATTCTTTGCCTGTCCCAGTAAAGCTACGTTCTCGAAAAACATTATGAACATAATCGACATTGTAGCGATCATACCATATTTCATCACACTGGGAACAGAACTGGCAGAAAGACAAGGGAACGGGCAACAGGCGATGTCTTTAGCCATTCTACGGGTGATCAGGTTGGTACGAGTGTTTCGTATTTTCAAACTATCCAGACATTCCAAGGGTCTCCAAATTTTAGGACAGACGCTAAAAGCTAGCATGAGGGAGCTGGGTCTCTTAATTTTCTTCCTTTTCATTGGAGTGATCCTTTTCTCAAGCGCCGTCTATTTTGCGGAGGCTGACGACCCTTCCTCCAGTTTTAGCAGCATCCCCGATGCATTTTGGTGGGCTGTGGTCACCATGACTACAGTTGGGTATGGAGATATGCACCCTGTGACCATAGGGGGGAAAATCGTCGGGTCACTTTGTGCAATCGCTGGTGTTTTAACTATTGCCTTGCCAGTCCCGGTCATCGTCTCCAACTTCAACTACTTCTACCACAGGGAGACTGAGGGAGAAGAGCACGCGCAGTACATGCACGTCGGGAGCTGCCAACACGTATCGTCCACGGAGGAGTTGAAACGGACAAACAGCGCGTCCTCCCTCAGCAAATCTGAATATATGGTAATAGAGGAGGGAATCAACAATGCTTTCAAGCAATCAAACTTTACCATCCAAAACAACCAGAACTGCGTGAACATTAAACAAATTTTCACAGACGTGTAAACTCCACGGAGAGGGAAACTGAAATCGTGATTACAGTGATTTTACTCTTGTAAATTGTGACGTGTCTGTGCAACTCTCGACTGCGGATGCAAAATGCTGGCCAGTTAAAATTACGTCTTCAGACATATATTAGTGCAACAAAAGTTTCCTGCGCTGCTTTTCTATTTAGTTGATCTAAGACACAGGTTATCCGCTGTACCTTATGGTAACTCACGTTCTGTTTTCGAATGTAGCGATGTTTGCCTTCAGTGTTCTACTCTTGACGTGGAAATCTATTCGTATTTTAAGTGTCTTTATGAAGTCAACAAACCAATCTTAGATGGTAATGAAAAAAATGAATTGTGAACATGAGGCAATTGCCTTGAAGGAACAAAAACTATTATTATTCTGACTTCAGCCATGTCTTGGATATGTATCTATTTGATATAGAATTAGAAGTACTTGAAAATAATGCTGAGTATTTAGGCTACATGTAAATTGAAGTATCACTTGAAGTTATGTATGTTTAAGTATTCGAAGGTATGTTCCATGATAACTGAAAAGGGAAAAAGAACACGACTGATATTTCCGTAAATTATACAATGGCTCATTTCTGAAAGTTGTATGTGTGCATACGTCAGTTGTTTGATGGGTTATATAGTCGCTGCAAAACGTATTTGTTATGACCGTTCAGTATAGAAAACGTATTCAAAGTTTCCAAATAAGTGTCTTTATAATAGTCCTAGCAAGAAGGATGGAGTTAAGCGCAAAGATAATAACGCTGGACGTCTCTCACGTGACGTACTAATATCCCATAAAATCCGCCTATGACGCAGTCTCCATGGCGACAAAGGTTTCCTGGGTAACCCCAGTTAACGTTGCTATGGAATCCTCAGTCTCCACAGTAACCATCCAAAAGGTTCACTAGAGTAATCTAGAGAATGAAAGGAAAAAAGAGCCCGCTGACAGATAAAAAGAAGAATTTTAATTAAAAAATGTTTTCGAGTGCAACATATACCAACAAAAATGACCTTTCTTGTGTGTGAGTTAACAGTGCAAAAACAGAGGAATCTCCAATAACCACGGATTCGTAAATGAATGACATCTATGATAAGAGTATTTTTTTGTCTATTTATTTCAATTTTCTCTCGAAAGAAGATGGGATAATATTTGCTACAAAAGTGCATTGCAAGGGAACGTTGAAAGGTGTTTTAAATTAGTCGAGTTGACAACACACCATGAGAAAACCAGTTTTTACCAAAGAAAGAAAGCAAGGCAATTGAAAGTTCTGAATGGATACAAAACTACTGCATGCACCCACAAGAGGCTGCTCTACACCATCAAATGGAGGTGGGTACAATTCGGCGACCTTTCGGTACACTGGGAGTAGTTTCAGTGTTCAAGTCAGGGCTGTTCATATGTGTTTAAACTAATTAAGTACAATTTAATTTAACTTGTAAAATGTATTTTCGTAAAACCAAACTTACCAACCACCAATGTTAATGCCTATATAAATTGGAATAGTGGTTCATTTTGGCTCATTTTGGCGCCAGATAACATCCCCTTAGTGTTAGCAGCTACATTTGACGTAATTCCAGTATAACATTTATTTTGTGTTTACACCGCATATATGTCAGTATATATACACTGTATATTACACCGTATGTACACCGTATGCATGTCTATATTTTCTTGTGACTATAGAAATGCACAGCACGGCTTGGGCACAGAAACAGCTGCAATGCCATTGCTTGTACTATTTCATTAGTGAGCATAACTGGTTTACGTATAAAAAATGTGGCATTTAACTTTCAGTTTGGGAAATTAACCGATACGGTAGGTGGTGATGCGTGGAGAAACCAAGGGGCGTTTGTCCTTCCTAAGAGATAAAATGTCCTATTACCTCACGGTCGTGGATTATCACGTTTATACAACGGCTAAATGTAACAGAAATACACAATGGCTGGTAGAGTACAGGGTCTAATTGACCACCGCAGTGAATCAAGGGGTTTATTTTATTTTGTCTTATTGAAAATTGGGTGGGCTGTCACTGTCGATATTGATCGCTGGAGCCCTGGCATTGCCCGAGCAAGTGTTCAAGCAGTCAATGCTGTCAAATCATCTTTTAGTGTCTGACTTCAGCTGTTATTCATCCAAGGTAACCTATTGTAAAGCGGGATGCAGGCTTTAACGTTAAAAAAATGTTTGAAAAATTGTCACAAAGTGCCATCGACGAAGAATAGTCCTTAACATCCATACAGTATTGTTTTTTACAGGCATTTTGTCTGCCTTGATGTTCTGTTGTTTTTATTATCACTTGTTATGGGGCTTCATAAGCGTTCTTAAATTTAATTTATATGTAAATGAAAGGACCCTTCTTTCAGAAGCCATAGTTGATAGGTCTTATGCTAGATGTTAAGGTTTTGTTTAGTTACTACGCTTAGTTACCAGCACTTAAAATGGCTGGCATTAGTGTCAGTGAAAGTCTGCTTCTCTATTACAGACCACCATATGCAGTATTCAAAAGCAGCTGTGGCCCTACTTTGTTATCATTCTGGGAAAGGATTAATGAGCTGAGGCCGACTATGCCTTTGTCCACTCACCTTCTGTTGATAAACCTAAAATGCTGGGCACCATTCTGAGTCAATAATGAAAATGTTATCGGATCAAGCCTTTTTCAATTTGGCAGTAAAAATGCAGATGCATATGAAAGCAACATATTAGATTCCATGATTTGTCTCGTATTTTTCTTATCAGCTTATGAAATGTGGAATTATTATGAAGGTTCAAAGGCCGAAAACTGAGATTGAGAGATTTTTTTTTTCTCAGATTTAAATCTACAATGCATAATTGAATAAGTGTTAGTAATTTGTAGCATACCTCCATTGTGTTATTTTGAATGATTATTATGCAATTAACTTTATTATCCTATAGACAATATGCAAACTGTTTAAATCAGTTATGTTAATTTTTGTAGTACAATAACAAAGTATCATTGGTTGTCTGACAGCAATGTGCAAAGGACATTGTTTTTACACAGGTTTAATATCTGATTAAAGGCGTTTAGTGTATAAGATCACTTGCTAAAAATCACTAGAATTAATTAAATCTGATGGGAATATGCACTTTTAACTGTCTGGATTTTTCTCATTTTTGTTAAAATAAAAATAAGTGGTTGCAAAACTAGTTATAGTTCTCTGAGCACTTAGGTACAGCAAAATAAATAAATAAATAAACAAATCCGGTGCAGCAAGGTTGCTATATCATCCATTCTTCTTGGAAAAATTCAGTAAAATATGTCTTTGATAAACAAGATACAAACAAACTGCATGCTTAGCTACGTATCATTTTAGTCAAGGCAATGCTAAAGACGCTCAAAGAAAAGAAAGTCATAGTGAGCTTTTAGTGCCAAAGCCAGGTGTGATTTATTTTTGAAAATGTATTGTAAATAAGACCTTCTAAGATGCATATACAGTCTGAATGTTAATGGAACATAACGCGTCTCACTTCAGAATTCTCATGAACTGGCAGGCTCAGTATGATTTGTAATGCCTTTCTAATGACACCCCCAAGTGTTAGATTGCGAAATAAAGAGCACCATCAATTTCCATCAACCATTTCAAAGCACCATCAACTGGAAGGTGTCATGCTTTTTTTTTTGTTTTTACTGCGGTCGTTTTGTACTGCAGCCGCCATGACTGTCTGTCTGTGCCTGTTAATCAGCCCTCTTGTTTTGCCATGTCTATTGTAATGCTGTTAATAAAATGGGAGGGTTTGCATGGTGGCTTCCGACCCTGACCCGGTCTCTTCTCTGCTCCACAGTGGTCGGCTTTACGGTTAAGATGAGGCGTTATTCCTGTTGCCGCACCCACCCTCAGACTCAAATGATGCAGTCAAGGTATGAACCGGTTCTTTCTCTCCTTTTCCCTTCATCTGTAATGCACCAGTGCTGTTAAGGCGGGAGCTACATGCTGCCCTTTGTACTGGTACAATGTTATGTCAACTGATCCTTAATTAATGCTTTGCATTTGGCAGCCATTGGTGGTTACATCATATTGGGTAAGCTAAATCATGCATAGAAACCAAATACACATGCCTATGACATCTGGATGGAAAGGAAAGAGCAATAAAATTCTCTTTCTCATGATATAGACATGCTCGCAATCAAATAAAGATTCTGCTTCTAATCCACAGTAAATAAATCTATTTTGAGAAAGGAGGCCTATCTACCTTTAGGAAAAGGGTGAGACCCACCTCCGGTGAAACTACATGTGCAGGCATTTGTGTCCGATGTCATTGAGCTATTCAACACTGTCCAGGTGTTGTCCAAGTGCTCACATTTTAGTTGGTAATGGGCTGTTCATTGCTGGAGAACTGATACAATTCCCATTCCATTAGAATGTAGCTGATGTGTCTGTTGACATATATTAATTGAGACATTGTGGGGACATAAATTAAGCAATGCTAATGCCTGAATTGGACCAAGAGCATGCCAGATAGATTAGAGAACATGCTTTAGCAAGAGGGATAAAAAAAAACACCTATACACATACAAAAATAAACTGTAAATACAGTACAGACGGCAGATGAAAGATGTTGATATGAGGAGTTTTATTTTCCGTTGCTTACTGAAACATGATTCTGTATTTATTTGTGGAGCTGTAGAGACTAGGGACCGGTGGGGGGTTGTTGTTTTTTTTGCCTAAATTTTTATGACTTATAGTGGGAGATACCCTGTTGTCCCACTAGATCCGGTGTTGTGTTAGTGTCTCAATGGGCATGAGTGTACCCACAACCTGCTATTATGAGGTCAAGTAATGGACACCAAGCCCTCTTCTTAATGTAGGGCTCACTGACACTCTTTGCTGGACAGGACACTTGAACCTGGGGTATGTACTGTTCTCTACTGAAATTGTCTATTGTTGTATATACAGTTGTATTTCAAGTGTAGCCTTCATTGTGACTGTAAGTACTGTAAGTGGCCCCGGAAGAGGGAGGCGGATGAATAATGCAGTGCTCA
The DNA here is from genome assembly GCA_025775065.1 of Hiodon alosoides. NCBI lineage: Eukaryota > Metazoa > Chordata > Actinopteri > Hiodontiformes > Hiodontidae > Hiodon > Hiodon alosoides. The sequence continues at coordinate 2,650 of JAOYSI010073759.1, read as the reverse complement.
ATGGCAGAATCAGTCAGGGCTCTGTGTCAAGCCTTCCCTGTAGCAGAGAGACTGGCTCATGGGAAGGCATTGTCCTCGGTCCCACAGCACCGCCCTGGACACGCTGTTGTTGTTTTGGCACGTAACCTAGTGGCTGAACTCTGAACATTAAGATGTATCAGGGCACTCTTTGGATAATGTATGTTTAATGAACCCCATGCCTGGATTGGTGTGCCTTGCCTAAACCTTGTTTTAAGTACATGTGAACTAGGTCCTCTGTCATGGATGTGGAATAGGGTTTGCAAAATAATGCAAGTTTAAAACAAATTTTGGAGGGTAACTTTCAGACGGCCCCACCTCCAACCTGTTCTCCTTTTATTTAACTTGTTTATAGTATAATAAGGTTGATCAACCTCACCACAACAAACCAGGGAAGATACCTCAGCAGACTCCCAACCAAAGATGTGTTTCACATTACACAGTTAAAGCACTACCTTTCAACCAAGAGTTGAAAATCGATGTTTTAGACAGCATTAAAGATTACATAGCAATATCCCTGTGATGCTCATACCATCCTATACGGCAGAATACCCTACTTGGTTTTGTTCAATCAAATTCAATTGGATATTCTATTTAATAAACGTAATGAGGAATTGCATAGTTCATGTTTTGATGGATTCCTAGTGTCTGTAAACATTTTACATTACACATTAAACAGTTAATTTGATTCAATATCTTTTAATTTTTTTCTGCATTATATTGAATTTCATTGTAAAAATATTCAATGGCTACTTGCAGAATTCATGGCATTTCGACTACAAAAAATGCAGAGCATATTACCCACGTGTAGGCGACTTGAAACCAGAAAACCCCAACTTGTGCTGCAGATTCTTTGCTCTTACCAATGCTTTGCAGGGTTCCATGGTTACATTAACATGAGAGAGCTGAGCTTTGGGCCAATGGAATTCATGTTGGACTAATGAGGATGTAAATGAAGAATCTTCTTTAGTTTGTAGTTTCTATGATTATGTCTCTGTGCTAAATTGACAATAATAAAGCGGGTCTACTCTGCACTGGACATGACTGACTGTCAGCTGACCTCTTCAAACTCTAACCTATTTTATTAGAATCCTAGCAAGCCACTCTAAATTCAAACGGCTTTACGCTTTTCACAATTCGTTAGGAATATATTTATGTTTGAGCACTAACGTTAACATTTAAAGAAAAAAAAAAGTTTTTAAAATGTTAAATGTATGCTTAACATTTGGAATCTGTTTGGTAGAACAAGGCTGAACTAGAAAAGGTGCTTTGATGTTGAGGGTGGATAATCACCATAATGGATAAAGTAATATTATATATCTAAATTGTTTTGCCCAAGGATTAAGGTGCTATAAATGAGGAAAGTTACTGCATTAAAACTTAAAAATAATGGAAACACCATGCAAGGATGAATATTTACTAAACAATGAGGATTTTCCTTCCATCAGCTTCCAAGTTTTTCATTATTGTTTCTAATGGAAAGTTGGACCGTTCTTCAAGAATGAAAGCCAGTTCTTTGAAAGATGAAGGAGGTTGAAATCGACTCCGCATATTCCAGAACTTCCCATATGTTCAATGACATATAGATGTGGTGATTGGGGAGACCATGGAAGGTGTTTGACTTCATCCTGTTAATCATGAAAATGCTCTTGAATCTGTAGGGGTGTTATTATCTTGAAATAGCTTGAACATCACAAGGAAAAAAAACGTTTGCACTATAGGGTGCAGCTAGTCGCCTAGAATGGCTTTGTATTATTTGGCTGTAATTCTACCATGCAGAATAACAGTCAGACCCAGTACTTCCACAAGATGCCTGCCCATATCATTACAGACTACTACCATGTCTGAGAGTAGGGAACAAGCAGTGTGATTTGACTGCTTCCTTTGTATTCCTCTGAACATAAACCTTTCCAGATGTAGGGAAAATACAGTAGTATCCCTATCAGAAGTATCAGCCTTTTGAAGCTCAAGAAATATAGTATTTGTTGAGAATTTGTCATGGAGGTGTAGATTCCATTCTACGCTGCCATGGTTGTCCTTGACACAATAAATAATTTTGTTTCTGTGACTGGTGCAGCTGCAATTCAGGCACCAAATATTCAACCTATTTCAGGATCTATTAGGTCTATCACGTCACTTTAGAATCTCACATATTAATGTATTGATTAATGTATCAAGATCAATATAACTAATTGTGAATTCTTTCGTTCAAAATAAGAGAAATTTTTAGTAATGTGTGTCCATTATTCTGTCTACCCCCTGTGTGTTTTTGTGTTGGTACGTGCATGCACATGTCTAACCATTACTTCCTACCTGCTCTAGTTATACAGGCTGGATCAACACTTCTCCGCTGGACTCCTTTCTGCCTCTTGTGGCTAGGAAGATGGCATCCACCCATAAGGAGGCAAGACGATGTGCCTCCAGCGATAGACCTTTCACCCCCTGCTGCCTCCCGCTTAACAGGAGAGTCATCACCCCCAACACCAGGCAGACCCTAACAGATTGCTGCAACCGCTATTATATAGGGCTGGGTGATATGGCTTAGGAACTATATCTGTATATATATATATATATATATATACACACACACACACACACACACACACACACACACACACACACACACACACAC
>JAOYSI010073758.1:0-19470 GCA_025775065.1 Hiodon alosoides | reverse complement strand
TATATATATTCAAATGATTTATAAAATGAGTTTGTCAATTTGTGTTCTTTGTGTTATAAATTATATTATACGTTGTTTATTACGTTATCAACAGAAATTGTAAGTGGGGAACATTACATTATTTATTTCTTTAATAAAGATATATCAAACTTTTTGATTATACAGCAAATTAATTAATCTTGTATTTAATACAACAAAAATCATTAAAACATTTCCTGCATGTTTTATATTACGATGCTATGACTTTCTATGTGCCTGACTGGGTGGACAAAATTCAAGTCCTCAGCTATCAAAAACTACTAATTTATCGTTATTTTGATGCAGCAAGAAGGAAATTCTAAATCAGGTTTTATAAAGAAAACATAATTTTACTGTATAAAGATATTTGTACACAATAGTGAAATCTGCTATAAATGTAAAAAAAAATTGGGTTTTTAAAAATACAAAAAAACGAAAAGCTTAACATAATCATGGAATTGTGAAACCTGAAAATTGTTGAACAATCAATATGATGTAACATGATGTATTGTAACATTTGAAATGGGTAACCTTGCAATTAAATATACACATATGATGAAATATTAACAATCCCTGCATTACCTTGTGCCATCTTCAGCTTTAATATTGTAACAGCATGTGCAAGAGATATCTTGGAAAAAGACCCAACTTACTTGGTCATCAAACGGTGAGACCCTCACCCCACCTCCATGGCAAGTAACCTCCCCTCCATGGCAATGTTGTCCTCCCCCTACCTGTCTCTCCCGCCCAAGCCACAGTAGAACGAACTGGCACTGCAGCCTCCTGGAATGATGTGTGCCATGCCTTAAACTACAATACAAAACCAAATGATAAATATGCCCTCTACTGGCTTAAGTATGCAGTTCATAAAGAGTAACAAAAAAAAAAAAAAAAATCCTGGAATTCTGCCTTTGAAAATTGTTTACCTGCAAACAAATGCTCCCTTATGCTAAGTCTTGATCTATTGCCCTCAACCCCCACTACCAAGACTTCTACACAGTTTTACATCCTGTTCCTCCATAGCAATGTACTTAATTTCCATTCTACTTGAGTATCAAGCTACCTACCCCCTTTAGTGCCATATTCCATTCCTGTTAGGTGACTTACTTCTTTAGGTTGTTGGGTCTCAAACTGTACGTACAACTGTTTAATCTGAATTACTTTATAAGAACTTACTGTACTTATTGTCAGATATTGTTTCCACTACTTTAATGTTTTTATAATTTCACACATCTCTCCAAAGAATTACAAAGAACCATTAACGAATTTTTGCACCATGAATTCCCCAGAACCACTGAAAATGTTTTTTTTTTTTTTTTTAATCTTCAAACTGGCTATACATAAACATAAACACTCATTAAATTTGTTTTTTATTAAAGATTGTATACCAACCATGATAGGAAAAAGAGGAACTCATAATGGATAGAGAAAAGGACCCATCAGAGTAAGCTAACGTGGTTTTGTAAAAGGAAACTTTTGTAGTGCAAGGAAGGCCTCTAACATACTTTTCAAATGAAACATCAATAGCAAAATAAAGGATTTTGAAAAAAGTCAGTTATTTTCATTTTTGAATATTGTTCCTGCATCTGTAAAGTTACTTAAGGGTACAGGAGAATACAATTTTCTTATGGTTAATGTTGGTGGTCAACTACTTCACAGCAGTCGGGAGGGGATGTATAATCAAAAATTAAAGTAAACTTAATCTTGCCATGGCAGACCTTATTATGGTGTATTTATTTACGACAAAAAGTTAACACAAAGTACAATTTCCTTGTTTCACAGGAAATCTTTAAACAATCTGGAAAGTTTAAATGCTTTTTTCAATATTATCAATGTAATTGGGAAATACTTGCTATTTTTTTAAATTCGAAAATCTCCATTGAGGTATGATTTGCAGATACTACTGAGGTTTACAGAGCTTTCACTCTTCATTCCGTCTCTCCTCCTACCACTCCCCCCACTCCACCTCTCCAACTCCATCCCTATTTTGGTGGATTTAAGCTAACTAAAACTAAAAACTAAAAGAGATTTTAGAGACTATTAAACAGAAAAACAATATTTATTTTGGTATATTATAATATTATAATAACGCATACAATATTATTTATGTATGCGTTACATACATAACGCAATGTACAGAGAAAACCTGAAAATTGTGGCAAAGTTAATCAGAGGTCAAACATACTCAGCAGAACTCCTATCCTGAGTCTGAACAACGTAATTTGTCATACGGGGATTTTGGAGTTCTTTAGTGCTGGGTAATTCCAAATGTAGAATTTGCAGAATTTATTTGCAACAAAAATCTAAGCATCTAATCCTTATTGTACATTCCTTTTTGCAGCTGCAAATTCTATGTCTCCAGGAAATGGCTGACAAATAAATCATACCTTAGGAAAAACAGATACTGTGCACATTTGTCAGGTTGCAAGGGATTCTGTGTTGGCCAGGGCAAGATGCAAAGATTTTCTGTATTTTGGTGAAATTGATAATAACAGATAATAACTAAAGTCTGGGCCATTTACAGTTCCTGAGAGGCAAAGGCTGTGGGTTTATTAAAGGTTTATTAAGTAATGTGACACCCTATAAAGTGCACAATTATTTGCTGGGAAATGCAAACAGCCATTATTTGGTAGCTCATAACAGGAGTGGTATTGGCGCAGATACCCTAGATCTCTAGTTTTGAGCATATAAATATATGTTTGGATTCTCAAGTCACACTCGAAATCAATGACGAAATCAAGTCATTGCAGTTATTCAGAGAAACATTTGAGAATGATGGCCAACAAAATATAGCAATGAAGGTGTTCAGTCACACTCTACAAGGTGTTCTGTTTAAGGCTATGTTTTCTGATATGCTTTAAGATATTACACAATGGAATGACATGACAAAGAAATCTGCTGCCATTTAATAAAATATTTTACCGAGCACCAAATACACGTCCTGGTTTCCGAGACTTTTCTAAATTTCTTTACCACATTTGGCCGCTAGAGACCGCAAGAGAATAACATTTGAACTCAATACATACACATTTTGATAAGTTATAAGGCATACTTAATGGGTAAAAAATATAAAATCAATTATATTTTTTTTTCCCCCCGCTTGGCCTTGACTTCCTAAAAAGGGTACATATAGAATAAGTCCGTGTCAAATAAATCTCAATTTAGTGTCTCAATATCTTTATGATTTTTTGTAATTGATTAAAAAAAATATAGAATAGGTTGTCCCCAGGGGCCTCTGACCATAAGGGGCCCCCCGAGACTCCCAATGATCCGAGGCCCCTGAGCCAATCTACTGTGAATGCAAAATGTAGATAGATAGGCCGATAGTGCTTGGAAATTTAGCCCATTAAGTGCTCAACCCTAACCAGGGCCCTTCCACAGCTCATACCAGGACCCCCCAGCTCCACCTCACCTCTTACCAGGACTCCTTCACAAACCATACAAAGGCACCTCTTCTACAACCTATACAGGGGCCCCTCGGTCATGCGACAATCAATACCAGGGACTCTAACTACCAGCGTATGTTAGATAATAGGTCTATTTAGTATTATGTATTGAATATTATATATTACAGTATATGTTTGTAGGTGTAGTTGTAGATGTTGTTTGCTATGATTTTTCTCAGCCTCACTTTTAAGTCGCTTTGGATAAAACAAATTGCTAAATTACTTAATATAAATGTAACTTTTAATATTATACTTTGATAGTTTAAAGTTTGATTAACTTGATATAAAAGCACATTATATAATTTTATATATAATCTTTTTCATTATAACACCAGGAAAATTGTGAAGAATGCTGAAAGAAAATTGTAAACTACTGGAACTCTTATATTTTAAAAACAATAAATATTTTTTGTTAAACCAATAAAAGCATTCTGATCTGTTAAATTTGTCCAATCAAATCAAAGTTGCTGTTTGGAAATTTTGAATGTGTCAACTCTGTTTCTTCTTACTTAGCATGGCATCAATCTAATAAGTGATTTATAGTGTTGTTTGTAGTTTTTTTTTTCTTTCGTGGATTATTTATGGATAAAAAAACGCTGGAACAGCGGTGCCTCGAAAAGAAAAGCAAAAAATAAAAAAGAAGCAAGAGAGACGATTTTACGGAAAAAAAGTTCCAGTAGATAATGTCAATGATCCGGTGGAAGAGGCTAGCAGTTGGCTGCTATTATTATTGCTTCAGTATTGAGGATCTAAGTTATTGCATAATATTCGCGGTGTTCTTGTGGAATATTTTATTTCTGACTTGATGTAGTGATTGTGCTGTAAATCCTGTATGATTAGTTATCTACAGGTGTTCTTTGACAGTGGCCCTTTCTCGTAGAATACGTAATTTTTACATGATGCAGTGATTGCGCTGTAAATGGAGTTATCGGCAGGTGTTTTATTTATTTATTTATTTGTTAATTAATATTCTGTGACCTTAATATTGGCATGTGTGTCATGAAAAGCAATTGGTGATGGGGGGTTCGTGTGTGCGAACGTTGTGTGAGTTTGGGGGTGGGAGGGGCCTCCAAAGACACTCGTGCCCAGGGGCCTCGTAGTATGAAGATTAGTCCTTGGTTGTCCCCCTTAGTGATCTTCCCACACCAACAAAACACTGTAATTATAGGTTTGAACTGGCACCTCTGAACCATTTTAATTTTGTTCTTTCCTTTTTACAATGTATGCAATAGTCACTTCTGATTATAGAAAAGGAACTACACGGTTTAACAATTTACTCTAGATGGCAAGAATGTATATCAACATCGGTACAGTGGAATATTGTAGTATATTTTTTTACGATCTCAACATTGATCCAGTGACCCTCTGTATCATTTAAATCAAATATATGTTGTATTAGGGGTTAATGTAACGCCATGGAGGTGAAATCAAGTTTACATATAATTGAGATTAGCTCCAAATAATCGGCACGTGCTCTAAAAATGGTAGAATCCGTCTCTTTCGCTTCTGCATATATATCCCTGTTTAACGTCGTAGATAAAGATGTACAACTAAACTGTACGTAACAACCACCTGCGGTCATAGCAGTCATTCTGGTTTATTCTCGATTTGTGTGCTACTGAAGAAAATATAATTGAAACTTAGTTAATTTAGAGCCGAGGTCGCCATTGCTTAAATTCTGGTTTGATTAATACAGATGGGTTGAAAGCTGGGTGCAGAGGAAAATCAGCGTGAAAAGGGCAGTGAGAGTGAAAGATAGTTGACTTGGAAGTTCAGTTCCATTCCATTCTAATCAGTTTTGTTTTGTTGTATAGAGCTATTACTCCTTCTTTCCCCTTCTTAGAATACACCAGCGCAAAACTGGAAGAGTTTCAGTATCAGTATCAGCCCATTGGTGACCTGGTAATTTGAGTAGCCAGCTAATAAGGGGAAGAAGGGAGTTACCAATGTGAAGACCTTGGAGAGTGGTGACGGGCCAGACCGGCAGGGCAGACAGAGCTCTGAAATAGTTAAGATTTTCTCAGATGTGATGTAGACTTGTTATTAAATCAGTGGCTCATTTTCCTTCATGTTATTTCTCATGAAGATACTTTTTGTTAAGGATATGCGGTTGAAGGGAAATAACATTATAATTGTACTGGTGTCTGGTATTGTGCCTTGTATCCTGTCAAATTACTTGTTACCTGACTAAAATAATACATTTAATGTCTGACATATCCCTAAAGAAGGTAACTATGGACAAAATAATTATATCCCAAAACCGAGTTGGATGAATTGTTTATGGATTTAATTAATAATTAGTCATTAGCCATTTAAAATTAGTAATTTTGCATGCTAGTGCCTTAAGAAACTCGGATTATATATTTTTGCATACATACTCTCAGAAGTGAATGAAGAAAGTTTTAAAGTTGCTTCAAGTGGTGATGACTAAACTGTTTCACAGTTAAGGCTACTTTTATTTCCCAATTTTTCTTAAATCACATATTTCAACATTATTATATAAATATTGCTTGTTCAAGTCCCACCCCAGCTGTTGTGCCCTGGGGCAAGGTACTTAACCTGAATTGCTTCAGTAAAATATTCAGCTGTATGATTGTAGAAATGTTTGCTTAGAAATTTAATAGTTTAGTTGTTTTCCTCATCAGGAGGTTGATGTGCTTTCCAAGAAAAGATTTACTGTCTTAATTTCTCTGTGGAGAGTCATGCGTCTACCCTCACTCCCCCGAGTGGATCACTTTTTGAGCCTGTGTCAGTCCAGATGATAGAATCATAGAAAAGAGATCCGTCATACACATTTCTATGTTATAGAAACGTTAAATAAATTCCTCTCAAGCGTTCTGCCTTGAAATATGGTTGTTAAACTAATATGTTGGAAGTGTTAACATTCATGAGGGACAACACAAGCCACCCTATGGTTAACACCCATAGTCAAAAATGAGCTGCTCAGCTGCTGGATTGCACAGTTCTGACACAATGTGTTAAAATCGGACCGGGGTTCTCTGCGTCCAGCTCAACACATTACTTCATCATACTACTATCCCTGTCAGCTGTTATCCAGGGAGACATCCATCATCTTGTCCCAGAGGAACCATTTCTACATGTGTTTCACTTTTGTTTTTGCATGTTAATTGAGAGTGTTAGGACTGCTGGGAAACTCTGCAGCATAGACAGTGATGTCACTAATGATGATGATGATGATTACAATAAGTGTTACTGCTTAATTAACAGCTGGTTAGCTGATGTAACACATCCTAAAAAAAATATTTCAGCTGTTTCTCCACCTGGATCTTTAACCTTTAACCCTGATGTGTAGAACTATCGATTAACAAACTGCTGTCCCAAAGCATACTCCTTGATCCTATAAAAAAAAGAATATTTGAAACCTAAGAGGATTTGGGAGAACAAAACCATGCCTGAACTCTCCTTGTCTACCAATGCGATTTGGCAATGGTGCATACAGTGGATAACTGACTGATTGATTGAGGAAGTTGCACACAGTTATTTGGAAATCAAAATACCTAGCAACCTGCCCCATGCCCCCCAGTCGTCCTTTACACCCTTCTCTGCATTCCAGTAAGTCAGACACCCGCTGAAGAGAGTCAAACATCACCTGCCATCATCGCTTTTCTCACTTTGAACTTTTTTCAAACTTAATCTCCTGATAACGATCTCAAAAGAATATATACAAATTAGCATGGCACCATTTCCAAGACTGAAGTATAATGGCTTCCACATGCGAGTGCTCAGCTTTTAGAATGTATTTGTTCTAGTGTATCTTGTGGATCTCGAGATCAACCCACAACAGATTAAGATGTTGCCTCTGCTAAAGAAGTAAAGAGCAAACTGTGCTGACTTTAAATCTGACACAAGAAACATTATTGATGTGCGACAGACAGCATCTAGAGAGGGGTTTGATTCAGAAACTTAAATTTTATAAGAGCTATTAACTGCTGTAAGCTACAAAGTCTAAGTTAACTATGTTTTGTAATGTAATGGTAATTATTTTCAAGGGGGCTGTTAACATATTTTTCATACTCTCGCACTTTCATATGTTCCAATAAAAATATAACAATATTGTATTGTATTTTGAAAAATCTGAGATAATAGGAGAAACTTCAAAAGTTAAAACATTTCAGAACTTATGGAAAGGTACTAAGTTGAGTAATTCATATTGAGGCCTAATTTATTTTGTTACTGCACTAAAATGTCTGTTGAATCAGGAAATGTCTTCAAGACATCGTTTAATAGACATCATTTTTAATAAACAATATGGCTGAGTGTGTTTTGGAAAATGTTTAAATTAAAAATATCACAATGTTCATAAACAGGTGTCCTCTTTCTGGTTCTTTTCTTGTTCCACATTCTGCACCACTATAAAAAAAGTTATCCACTGTAAATGTAATGCAAGTGTTTTACTACGTTCAGATCGTTTTGAGGTATAACTTTCTCATAAATAATGACTTGCCTAAATAGGTCAGTCATTTGGTTTCCGGAGAGCTGAATCAGTTTAGGGTCTTGAAATCCATAGCCATAGCTGATAAAGTATATGATTTGTTGGAAATATATAGTTTTATTACTTTACTTGAATCGGTTGAACCGGGTGAATAATTAATTACTCGTCACATGTGTCTAAGGTGACATAGAAAGGCACAATCGTGGCAATCAGTGATTCCCACAAACAATTCATCTTCGCATGGGTGCCGTCGGATGGGTTTGTGTGCCAGCCATCACATAAGCATTTGCAATGCAGCGGTTTATTCTGCATTTCTTAACTGTTCCGTGGATCGAGTTCTAATGAAGAACGTAACAAGTGAGACATGCTTGTTCTATTTAACAGTGGTGTAGAGGAATACCAAAATCCTGGAGGTGGAGGTTTTGCCCCGAATCAAGTTACCTTTTTCAGATAGAAAGACTTCTGTGACCTCTGCAAAATTGCAACCCACTGTTGTATTGCATTTTCCATTCTTTGACATTTCAGTATAAGTCTCCTCTCTTTAATAATTCTCTCTGTCTTACAGTCTTGAGTGATAATTTCCTTAACTCCTTATCAAGTAGTCTTCTTCCCCTCCCATACACACTAAGCGTATTCTATGAGCCACTCACCCAACAGGCAGAGGTTTGTTTCTATTACTAGTTGCTGTGAAAGTTACCGGAGGCGAAAGACAAGACCGGAGGCTTGTTGAATTTCCAGCCAAACTGAATCCTTGCAGTCCGTCCCAAGTGTGGAGTGGTGAGAGGGTCATTGAGGGGGCCATTTGCCCTCCAGTGAACATTTAATCTGTTTTAATGTTGGTGAATACTTTTTCATTCACAGAACGTTGATATTGTAAGTTAAGTAGGATCAGTTATATAAATTATATATCTCGTTTTTTGCAGTTAATCATTCTAAATCTGGATATTTGCTTCCCGTTTAATTTTGTGGCTTGCTTGTATGTTTAAATCTGAGTAGCATATGTTGGATGCACATCTGTTATTAAGGGTTGGCCTAACAATGTTCACCCGCATGTAGACCTGTTAAAATTCGACCCTGCTGCTGTAACACTGCTTTGTAATCTCCCCCCCTTGTCTCGTTCTTGTTCATCTGTACTCCTGTCTTCAGAAGATTAGTGGAGTACCGGGGCTTTCAAAAGTCGAAAAGCAAAATAAATAAACTGAAATGAAGAGGACAATTAATAAGCAGAAGACAGGTTTTTCTGGTTGTAATGAAGGGGAGGTGGTCATCCCTGCTGCCACTGGCCTAATTTGTTTATCTCTTCCTACATGGTAAATCACCCTGCCATGCTGATTGGCCTGCTGTCTGAATCCCCCTCTCCTCACTCTGAGTTTATTTGTCTACTTGAGGGCAGCCTAGGCCTACTGCATTGCTTTTTGGGCCACCGCAAGTTTAATTGACAGCTTCTCTCCGCCTTTCTCCTCTCTTCGGCCAGATGGCCTCAGCCTACTTCCTCTGGGCCTGTGGCCGTGGTGGCCATTACTCTACAGAGTCACAGAGGCCGTGAGACTGTGAGAAATGAACGGAGACGTGACAGACCCACCTGGTGACGGATTAACAACTCCCCACTTCAGGAAAACTGGGGGAAAAGGCCTTCTTTGGAAGACATGGATTTTTAAGCTCCAGTGGGAAATCAAAAACAAAAAAAGTACATTAGTGAAATGGATGCAGCTTCGGGTCCTGTCTCAAAGACACAACCCACTTACAGATTGCATTGGCTCTTACCATCGGAGGCGTTCAGGGTTGTTATTGAATGTTTATGAAGAGGAATGCCTGACAACCAGCGTTAAAAAGTCATTTTAAATTTAAAAAAATTCAAAATTACAGTATACACCCTACAACTTCACCTCTCATTCCCCGGTACAGTGGCTTTTAAAAGTAAAAATTTGAAAAATTCACACAGTGACAATTTATTTGAATAAATATATTATAAAAAATAATACAGAAAGTAATCTTTAAGAGATGGTAGTTCAAAAGTGGCAGCTTTCCTCTGAGCCAATAAGTATTTCAGTCATCTACACTAAAAAAAAATATATATATATAAAATCTCAAGTTCAAGTGTGGTCATTCAGTCGGATAATGCAAATGACCTCAGGACTAGTCGAGATATGTGAGAATTCATCTAAATATTATGGTATACACCAAACAGAGATTAAGTTGCTGTTGAAACGGTCAATGCTTCAGAGATAATAATAATAATAATAATAATAATAATAATAATAATAATAATAATAATAGTCTTTATTCAAGCATGAAACATACTGTATGACACTAAATATGCCAGCACAGTGCTGAATTATTGTGAATTATATATCCATGTAATTACCAACATGGTACACAGCAGCATAATACCATAGAAAACATCTGGGATTAATTCTAGAAGCCTAAAATTGAACCTTAACATTCTGGCAACAAAATTAAAACACTTTCAGAAACATAAAACGCTGCAAAAACACTCTATCTCACTAATATTCTCACACTCCCTGTCTCTTTCCCATCAACCACACACACACACACAGCGAACATGCTCTGAAGTCTCACAAAGCTATAAAACAGATTTAGGTTCCTAACATGACCACGTTGCCATGATATGATTTCTTAATCATTAACTATTTCCAATGTTTGAAAAATATTTAAGGGGTAAAGCAAAAAGGCTTGTCTGTTTGGGATTTTCAAATATTTTCTAAATTTTAAATATGCTCTGCCCAATTTGGAATGGCCTATTGCGCTTACGTAATCTCAGCTCTTTACCACGACTCCCACCACCACAAGTGGGGAGGGTGAGGTAAAACTAGCCTCCTCCAATCCCAGTCGCCTTCGAGCCACCAGTCTCTTTATCACACTGCAGACTACACAGCTCGCATGAGAGGTTCAGTGCCAGTTGGAGGAGAGGCACATCCCTGTACTGTCCTGCCAGCCTGCCGACACCCAGGAAGCCAGTAGGAGATGCAAGTTAGCAACGAGTGGAGAGAACTCCGGCCTATTTAATCCACTGCAGTCCGGATGGTGCTCTGTCAACTGTGCACCGCCTCTGTGCTCTCTCAATCACAATCAGCTAATGACATGAATTGGATTAGGACCAGTGAACTCCAGCTCATAAGGCTCAGTCTGCACTGAGTGGGCTAGCATTGTCAGTAGTCAGCTCTCCGTAGGTTTTTTTCCCATTAGCTTTTTTGCTTTCAGTATATTTTGCTAGTTGTGTTAAATATACACCTTTTTGTCATAATTGTCTCACGTAATATCAGACAGTACATTTATTCCTTCGCGTCCATGGAGAATACCACTTCTGTTTCTATTTATGAGTTACTATCAATAGACCTTACTTGCAATGATAAATGACCAACCTTTGAATGGTCTTTTATTTAAAGAGTGCCTTGTTTACTAGATCTGGTATTTCAAGCAGGCAAGTGATCACCTCCTTTAGAAACAACATTTGAAGCTTAAAGCTTGAAGCTCTGAAATTGGGTTATTGTTTGAATAAAAACATTTATAATATATCCTTAATCAAATAAATAGTCTATTTTAAGTTACACACACTATGGTTTATATATTTGGGTTTCCTATTCCTATTCTCATCAGCTGGTGTGAGTGGGACATGCTTGCAGAATATTCAGGAAGGCAACCAAATAAAAAATAAACACTTCTCAAAAAAACAAGGGCTCTCAAAACATCTGAAACTGCCCTGCTTATTGATGGAAGATTGATGCCAGAAGCTCAGCTTAAATGAGCCTGACATAAGAAACAAAGTCATTTGACAACTTGACGATAGGAATTGAATGAGATTTTTGGCAGAGAGGGCTCAGGTACTGTACAGAAAACATAAAGTAAAATTAAATTGCACAGTTCATAGCAAGAGGGCAAAATGGGGGTAATTAAGCATCTTCACATTTAGTTTTTTTCATTCATAGAAATGTGTATACACACTCACACACATACTCAGCAAAGCAATTATATACTCCCTTTTGGAAAGAAACAAATGAAGTCGGTGGGACCTTTGTGGCAGAAATGTATTCATTAACGTCAGTGCCCATGTCAGGGTTCCGTCTTGAGTTAATTTTGGGGGGCCTTCTGATTAATCACCCTTCCTCTATGTCATGGTGAAGGAAATTAGCCCACTGTCATTCTTGATCTTCGCATGGGTACATTATTTCAGAGTTTAGATTACGATGGCGGAATATATGAGGCAGCAGTGACATTATGTTTCAAGAGAGCATACAAGTCCTACATTAACACGGCTTCTCGGGAGTGTGCTGTTTCAGCCTTTTCATGAACACAATATGTGCATTTACATCATATTTGTGTGATGAGTGCAGTTCTTTATCTCAAATCTTTGTCAGTCTTGAGATGGAGAACAAAGGCAGAAATAATGGAAGAGTCTGGCTGAGTTAGATATGGTCAATGTCATCTGTCTTGCATGGCTAACTAGATTAGACTCCGGAAGCTTCTCTCGCTAGCCAATGAGGCCGCTTAACTGCTGCTTCATTCTCCTCTTACTTCTGTAAAGAGACTGAAGTATTAAATTATATCTGAATCATTGACACTGGATGATTAATTGGTGGTTGTTTAAAACTTGATTTAGCAAATGTTGTCTCCCAAAGGGAAATGACAAAACAATGTAATTTAGTAAATGTGTGCCTCATACGAGCAGACAAACAAATGAAGTTTCTCCTTTTGGGACATTATGTGGTGTTTTAATGCTTATGGACTCTTTAATTTAATTCAGAACCAATACATAAGCAGACAAAATACCTTATAATAAACATACATTGTATGGAAAATAGATTAAAGATGTTTTGAATGCAGTTCTACATTTGTGGTAAGAATGGCTATGTTGATGAAGGGTAAGAAAATTTTCTTCACAAAGCGGTGAGGCTGTCTTCCACCCCAACCGTAGAGAACTGAGCAGAAGACTTAACCCCATGTGCTCTTCTACATG
The DNA here is from genome assembly GCA_025775065.1 of Hiodon alosoides. Lineage (NCBI taxonomy): Eukaryota > Metazoa > Chordata > Actinopteri > Hiodontiformes > Hiodontidae > Hiodon > Hiodon alosoides. The sequence continues at coordinate 6,578 of JAOYSI010073758.1, read as the reverse complement.
CTCTTTCTGTAATTGCTTTCAACTGAGAAATAATGTCTCTGAGGCCCTCGTTTGTCATTATGGTGACAGAAAAATCTCCCCTGTAGAAAGCTCCCTTGCTCTCCATGTGCCGGAGGCAGGTCTTGTCTTAAGTTATATCCCTAAGCATTTCACAGTTTCAGCTGTGCTGAAGAGGCGTGAATAGCAGAAATCATCATTGTTTTTCTTCTTAGTTTTGGTTCACTTGCAAAATAATGCATACAGAGTATTGTTGTTTTTAGCTCACCACTCAGGGATTATTATTTGAACACATGTAGTCCTATTTGAAACCAAACTGTTTTTTTATAAGAAACCAGTCTGTGAGTGTTGCATTCGAATTCAGGCCACTGAAGCTTAAATGGCTGAGGTTTAAACGGTATGTCTTGCATGACCCAAAGTACACTACAGTCACTCTGAAGACATTTCATCAACTAACTCAACATCAGTCATGTCCAAATGTGAGGGCTTACTTGTTAACAAACAAATATCACAACTCATAATATTGACAATTGAGAAAAACAAACAAACTGAACAGTAAAGAAGTAGGATTACGGTTAGGTAATGTTAATGCCAATGATGGTTATCATTAATTATTATAATTATAAATAGGAGCAATGCATTTAAATGTGTTAATGTACTAGGATAAATTTAGAATTAGGATTTAATTAAACAAAATATACTCATAATCTAGCCTATAAACCTTTACATATACTACATAATCCTCTTTTCTTTAATGTTCTCTGTGTGGTAAAGTATACCTCCCTGAATGCTTATGAACAAATATGAAAGTTTCATATAGGATTCACAAGTTGTATGTTGAAACAAATAATAGTTGTTATGTATGCTGACACTTACATTTTGAACCAAGACAGTTGTATTTGAGAGTGCACAAAGCTACAGTTTTCTCTTATCCATTTTCAACTTTAAAATGCAGGCAAAAAAAGCTCAGGACTGAATCAACAAGGAGGGCACTTAAAATGCATAAATGCAAGTCATTTAAAAATCCTTATACAACACTTTAATCGATTTAAAATTCCAAATTATGAGACGGGTAACATGATCTGGTATCAGCATGCTCCCTCCACATGTATAGGGATCCGTGAGCTGTTCACCACTGCTTGTGTGGTTCATTTACACTTTTGTGACAGGCCACCAGAGCTAACCAGCTCACAACAGGCACAAACACAGCATGAAAATGGAATAATGGGGCCTACTGAAGGACTGTTCACAAATAGCCAGATCTAGAATCGGAATGACAGCTGGCACTGGAAATTGTTTAGTATTTTCTATTTATTATTAAATGTATTGTATATTAACATTAAGATTTTCACCGAATAGTTCATATAAGAGGAGGCATTCAGGTTTGGTATAGTGACCTCACCTTGAGGTGAAAGACATAATGGTGGAGGTCATAATAGAAGAGACCACTAGGAAGCACTGAGCTGAATTTGGCCTTGAGCTTGCAATTCTTTTGACTCAGGTTGAAACTATAAGACTTCAGATGTTTCTTGTCTTTTCTTTGTTTCGCCACATTTAGGGCATGAAATTTAATGACCTGACTCAGATGCAGAGTCTCTTGCTCGTTTGCAAATTCCCTTCAGGTGTTGTGTTGTGGCACTTCTTAACAGCCTTGTCTTAGCTCTGAGGCTCTACTAAAGGTCCAAAGCACCCTAAAGGACATGCACCCTGGTCAGGTTAAGCAGGGATGGGCTTCCCGTTTGGCTCTGGTCTACAGGGGTAATTACTCTCATTACAGCCCCGAAGGGAGATGGGGGGCTTTAGCCTTTTGTAACCTGCATAATATGAGCTGGGGTGGGGAGCATATGCTTTACACTGTCTGTCTTTGATCTGCACCCATACTAGATAGCCGATACTTCGGCTTAACCCGACACTCCACACTCAGCTTTTGCAGTAGTATAGAATTGGAAGAGAAGAATGAAGAAGGACAGGCGGTGGGTTCTGGAATTTTAGAAGTGTCCATTCTTTTATTTTTTTATTTTTTATTTTTTTTGAGTAAATGGAGAACTTAGGGCCAGGGAGAATGTCCAAGGGTTCACATCCTGTTGAATGGAAAACAGAGTAATACATTTTTTTAAATCTCTTCTTGAGATCGCTGGTATGTATTTATTTACTTTATTTAGGATTTTCAGTGCTTTTCTATGATCCACTTCAGATATCACCTCCATGTAAGTAAATGTGACAAAGAGGGCAATACTTTGCCACTAGGCTTTTAGTTGAAGTTCTGAAGGATGAGGTCATAATTTTGATTATTTAAAATTGAGTTTAGAGGATATTCTCAAAGAATTGTAACTTTACTGGCTCCTAAACAACTCCTTATATCCATGTTCAGGGCAAACTTTATTTCTCAGGGCACAGAGAGGGCAAATGTACTGTATCTCTTTACCTAACACTTTGGGTAATGCTGAGAATAGCTCCGTCACTGTCCGCAGTCACTGCCTTATTTAATATCAGCAATCCTGTGATCTTATGGTTGTTTTTGTCCCTCCTGCTGGCTCACTATACACGGATATATTATTTTTTTTGTGTTAAATTTCTATAGCCCCTTATTCAATCCATGTGTATACCAGCCCGGCTTGGGGAGATGGACAATGAGGATTGATCTTGAATTCAACAGCAATCAGTTCTCTGTTCTTGGAGTTAGTTCTCTGCATCACACCCATAGGACTGCCTTGTTAGTTCAGTCCTGTCAGGACTCATTCAAGTCAGGAGGCTCGAGCCATTATAACAAATAAGTGTGTAATGTCATAAACCTGACTTAAGGCGTTATTGATTTTGAACAAATGAGATACAGGGCACATAAACTGTTTAAGATTTTCTTTAGTCATGAAAAAGAAAAATCAAATTTATTTGAGTTTAGTTTGTGCATAGATTGTTTGCTAATGAGAACATTTTGCATGAGATTTATTTTGTGCAAGGTGGCCTGCATGTTCTCAACCAAGGTTGAATTACAGAGCAAATAAACGAACACAGGAGCAATTTGTTTTCTGCTGCAGGCGGTAATACCCAAGCTCCCCTGACACCAGGCTTTTCCAAATATGCACACAGATGAAAACACTGGTTTGAACCTTTTTGCCTTTTTGAATGAGCAGAACACAGAATATAACACAGTACTGCCACTTAATAAATGTATTCTGTTCTTTCTTTTGCTTGTTTCATGCCATATATATGTGTGTGTGTGTGTTATATATTATATTAATTAATATACATCAATATTTTACTTTCGTTGGAACTTAATGCAAACATTAATTTTTTCCAAAAAATAAAAAAGAGGTGTAAGACATTTTTGACTCACTCAAAATTTTACTGCACCGGGACAGCCAAGACTAAAGCCCTTTGTATTGTATTTTCCTGCCCGAATTCCATTTAGGAGCAAATTTATAATATAAACGGCACTTCTAATCTGATTTTGCCATGCAGCCTGTGTACCTGGAAAAACAATGTTTATTGTCTTTGGATAAACATCTTGATCAGCATCACCTCGACATGTAACAATACAAAATATACACAATAAACAATCAATATTAAAGAGTATTTGAATTAGCATGTTGCTTTTAGATTTAATTGTATTAATTGTATCCCCACATCTGGGAGCTTACATTTAAATATTGGTTGATAAAGTCTGGTAAGACTTGATGGACTGGTGAAGGGGCTGGTTGGAGTGGACAGAATGCAGAAGTGGCTGGTTGGACTGGATGCAATGGAGAAGGGGCATAAATGAATGCAGTTAGAATACTTAGAAAACTTTCTCAGCGTCATGTGTGGTTTAATTTTGGCCATTGTGCATATACTTCCATAAGGATATGTTTACCTTTAAATGTATATGTCCAACAGGTTATAATGGTTGGTACAAAGGACAGGTGGTACACATTAGCTCAAAAAAGCAAAGTTCAATTACTTTCTTCTCCAACTCTTGGTCTCTATTTCCAGCCTTGACAGCTGGCCAGGAAGTTCTTAAAATGATTAGATGACAATGATCTAAAAAGGACTGAAAAGATTCCTGCCAAAGCCATTTTTTTCAAAAATGTTTCCTGGATTGAAAAACAAAATGAAAATGGTATTGACTGTTCTTTCCCATTGCATTTTTAATTGTTCTTGCCCTCCTTTATCTACCCAAAGATCCCCAGTGGATATTTCATCGTGGGCTCTATGCTGATTTAATATATTTACAATGTAAATTGGGAAGACTGCCTGGCAGCAGAAAATCTGTTCCCCCTTCTCAGTGATTGCACTTTAACATCCATGTTCATCAATTAGTAGTGATGACAGAAGTGAAATTCAAACAGCATTACTTATACTCCCCTTACAATTTTTCAGAATCGTACACTTTTGCAGGAATCTGTAGGGATATATAGGTCATGCATATATGTATGTATAGAGGTATGGAGTAATACCTGTAATACCAGTTTGTTTAAGCATCCTAGATCCTGGCACTGCAGGATGCTCCTCACAAAAGGTATTGCTCAGAGACTAGCTGTGCAATCTGCACAGGCCAATTGGGACTCATCTAGGCCCAGCAAAGCAGAAAGTAATCTCTTGATCAGAGTACACCCACAGCTTCTCAGCTTTCCATTCAAAAAAGGAATGTTTTGCACATCAGGAACTTTTATGGATCATTTACAGAATAAATTACATAAATAATAATTTTTTTTTTGTCTGAAATAATATGGTTGACACACATCTCTGAAATGCAATCCAATTACACGTATGTGTCCTATGTATTTCCCTATTAATGGCCAGAATGAGACCTCCCCGAAGCCTATGTAATTAAATATTTAAAATGTTATGATTTTAAAACTGAAAACAAATGTTTCTAACGTCTCCAGTTTAAATAAGCAATGCAAGAATCCTACCTTAAAATAGCAAAAAATACAAAAACTAGTTGTAAGATACATAAAATAGATTATGTTTAACATAACATAACCATTTTTTATAAGTACATTTTATAAGTATTTTTTATGTGCGTACAATACTAATTAGAAATCTGTGATACAAATGACTAACTTAAGGGTGGGAACACCCACAGCCCAGATTATGAGACCACACTCTGGTGCTTACAATTAAGTGACTTTAGTGAGATAGCAAGTGCTGTTGAGTGAGGGTTTTTACTGTGTGCTGTGTGCAGTTTGTGTTTTATTTCAGTATTGGAGCTGGATGACTGTTTATTTTTATTTATTTATTAGTCTCTTACAAGGTTGTTTTCCATTGTTTTTTATTGTTTAATTGTGTTTCATTCAACACTTTATGAATACATAAATCCAGTCCAGGGAAGCATGTAAAAAATGCTATTTATATAGATATACAATTGTGCTCAAAAGTTTGCATACCCTTGGAGAAATGGTAATACATGTACCATTTTTAAAGAAAACATTAGTGAGCTGGCAAAACGCTTTTCTTTTATTTCTTATGGGATTCATATTCAACTGTAGGTCATAACAAAATGGCACTGTCAGAAAACAAAACATGGCAACAAAGAAAAAAATGAAAATGTCTGCATACCCGTAGTTCTTAAGATTGTATATTGCCCCCTTTAGCATCAATGACAGCGTGCAGTCTTTTGTAATAGTTGTCTATGAGGCCCCAAATTCTTGCAGGTGGTATAGCTGCCCATTCGTCTTGGCAAAATGCCTGCAAAGTCTTAGGTCGTCTTGCATTAACCGCATGTTTGAGATCTCCCCAGAGTGGCTCGATGATATTAAGGTCAGGAGACTGTGATGGCCACTCCAGAACCTTCACCTTTTTCTGCTGTAACCACTGGAGGGTCAACTTGGCCTTGTGCTTAGGTTCATTGTCATGCTGGAAAGTCCAAGAGCGTCCCATGCGCAGCTTTCGTGCAGAAGAATGCAAATTGTCTGCCAGGATTTTCTAATAACATGTGGGGACAGTATTCTTTTCACTGTAGGCCTCGTTGACCCCCTCTCCAAACATAGCGCATATGGTTGTGACCATAAAGCTCTATTTTGGTCTCGTCACTCCAAATTACAGTGTGCCAGAAGCGGTGAGGCGTGTTAAGATGTTGTCGGGCATATTGTAACCGGGAGTTTTTGTGGCATTGGCACTGGCTTCTTTCTGGCAACGCGACCATGCAGCTCATTTTTGTTCAAGTATCATCGTATTGTGCTCCTTGAAACAACCACGCCATCTTTTTCCAGAGCGGCCTGTTTTTGTCCTGAGGTTACCTGTGTTTTTATTTGTATCCCGAACAATTCTTCTGGCAGTTGTGTCTAAAATCTTTCTTGGTCTATCTGTCCCTTGGCTTGGTATCAAGAGATCCCCAAATTTTCTACTTCTTAAGTGATTGAACAGTACTGACTTGCAATTCCAAGGCTTTGGATATCTTTTTATATCCTTTTCCATCTTTATACAGCCCCATTACCTTGTTACGCAGGTCTTTTGACAGTTATTTTCTGCGCCCCATGGCTCAGTATGTCTGCTTAATGCATCCACGTGAGAGCTAACAAACTTATTGACTATTTATACACAGACACTAATTGCAATTTAAAAAGCCACAGGTGTGGGAAATTAACCTTTAATTGCCATTT